>JAQGBA010000610.1:0-28287 GCA_034698125.1 Prionchulus punctatus
AAGTTCAGCCTCTGCCTATATTCCTGAGGCGGTAGGTCTAAAACTTATTGAGTGACCCTCATACTGCGTGATTTTCTTTAGCTGTTTCGATTTTCATATCAACTCAAACTGTCTGTTTCGTACATAATCGCAGCTATTCGCGATTACTACTACCATAGTTAGTTTCATGTTAGAGGGACATTTGAGATAAGTTGAAAAGCGAGACAAAGGCAAAAAAAGACAATCGTCTTGTTTTTAAGACCCGTTAGTTTGTTCTCAGACAAGGACAAAGCAAGACAACATGAAATCCGGAGACTAGCCGATCACCACAAACAACGCTGCATAATCCTGGTCTCTAGAGTTGCCTACGAGCCGAGAGGTCGGCTCGTTACGGCTCGGCTCGGCTCGAGCTCGGCTCGAATTAATCCAGGCTCAATAGTTTTAACTGTAATCGTGCATGCAAACCACAAATAAACGACGAATAAACGCTTAACCAAATGTATCCTCTAAACATGTGTATTGTAAAGCTAAAAACAACATCGGCGCCTACATCTGGTACTAGACGTTTTCTGCATATATTAAGTAGGTTTGCAATTTTGAAGCCCTAAAATAGTGATATAGTACATAGTATTTATAGTATCATACTATTTTCAGAGATACTATATACTATATATAGTAACTGTATCTTTTTTCGATATAGTAACAACGTTAGTACCACTGGCTCACTTCTTAGAACGTCAACTTGCAAAAATCCGCCATATCTTGAACATTCCAAAATGAAACCGATCTTTGTTGCACAAAGCTCAAGATTTGCATTCATATTCATCTATGATTTTTTTGGGAATTATAGAACTGGATAAACATTTTTTATCCTCGATGTAAATTTTTCAGGTGTTTCCTATGGACTCGAATTAGTCATGAATCCCAAACGGAAATAGTATTTAAAACATGTTTTCTACAATAACATGCTGGAACAGGATGGTCGTCGGCTGTAGCGAATTGGCTGAGTTGTGCGATTACAAAGTGATCGAAAAGGAACGCACCGTTGGAAATCAAAGTATTGGAGAAAATTAAGTGTTACAGGAATCCGTTTCGGATTCCATATGGTAGAAAAAGTAGCACGCTTGCCGCTTTGACCAGTAACTGCTGGGTTCAATGGCAAGTTGATCAATGCAACTGTACGCCCGCATTCGCACCAATCAGAAAATCGTACAAAGTTTACTCGCCTTCGATATATTACAAATGTTTAGAAGAAATGTATTCAGATATTGATTTTCGAGGCATGGGATGTATTCAGATTGTCAGCAGACTGTGTTGTCTTTATCAGTCTGCATGCTTAAAAATCAACGTATCTGTGTTCGGAATTTAAACTTTAGGTTTTACTGTACTTTTGTTCAAGCCGTAGTTGTGATGGGAGTTTAGAGGTTGGAATCTTAAAGGTGCACAAAATTGCTCAATTTTTACAGGTGGAATGCTCGTTTGGTGGACAAATTTTTGAAATTGTGTCGAGCCGAATATGTCAACCCTTGCGAGCCTGTATGGTCCGCGGTTTTAACACAGACATCCGCTAAATTTCTTGGATCTGCACGGAACCATTCGCCAATAAGATTTTTGCAGGACCTGATTCCAATTAATGAAACAGAAAGAGACGAAGTTTTGAAACCAATAATGGTCATAAATTTGTATTTTCCGAAATACATGGTAGTTGAAATTGGCGAAAGAAATCCAATTTTAACTTTCATCTCAAACATCAGAGGGCAGCTAAACAAGTTTCTTCTTGAACTAAAAGCTAACTTAGCGCCTTAATTTTCACTCGCCAGTATTAATTGTAGGCTAGTTCTTGGGCATATACATCGTAACTATTGTTCAAACATTTTGTGACCTGTGCATATTTTCGTTTCTACAAAAATGAACGGATTTATTTAATTGAATTGAAACATCTTACTTCATAAAATGTTTGATGAAAACCAATTTACAACCTATTTTACATTAAGCTACATATTTCTTTTAAAATCATGGCCTCCTTTGTTCAAATATTGTAATTTTGCAAAAATTCAAAACAAAGATTAATGACATGTACAGTAATTGGGCCAAATTGTTTCAAAAAAACAAAATTGAATGATGCGAAGGTACAATCTTGCTGCGAGCAACTTTTATAGTTTACACAATTCAGGATTCGTTCATCCAATTGTCGATTGTATGGAGTGTAAAGTGAAAGTCATTCTTAACATTTATACTAACGGCGAGCGGTCGTTTTTTAAAAATTATTTCGTTAAAAATTATTCTCATCATCTAAATTTTGTTTTCGCAATGTCGATCAGGAATAAAGCATTTATTTCGAAAAGCGCGTTCAAGAAATCCGATAAATCTAATCGTCAAACGGTCATTATGGATAAAACAGCAGTTAAATCAAAAAGCGTCTCTAAAAAATCCGAAACTTCGAAATATTCCCAAAAAGGTACAATCGGTACTGGGTACGAATTTGTTGAACCTAAAGTAGGGTGTTTTTTTGCCAAGGTAAAGGAAATTTTTTTGTAACAATTATAAAACTTTTTTGTCCTTTTCAGCAAAAAGCAACGAAACACGACGAAGGAGGCTACGTTTATCCGGGCAAAGAAAGTTTGCCGAAGAAAACTTCCTTTCACGCGGGTTACGAATTGCCGGCGGGCAAAGGTCCGTCCGCTCCTTTCGCTCAAGACTCGTTTCATGTTTCCACATTCCGCACAGAAGAACCAGTTAAAAAACATCATTCTAAACGATGGCTGATTATTTTTGTTGTTTTACTTACCGTAGCCGTTAACTTGTCGGCGGCATTCATTTACGCGATTTACGCAACAGTTACAAAAAGGTGTTAAACAAATGGTTAAATTTTGTTGAAACTGGTACCGAGAAACTCTGCAACGAACCATTTTTGATTTCAGCGATCCATTGCCAACGTTAAACGAACAATGTCGTCAAGCGCAAGAGAATCCTGAGCATCAAGTATGCGTGTACCACGGACGAAAATATCCCGACAATTGCAGCAGTACGACGTGCGACACGGTGCTTTTAAAATGGATGAAAGACAGCGAAAGATTCGTAATCGACGATAGCAAAGTTGCGCCGATCGTCGGAATAGCGGATCGAACCCCGTGTCAGAATGGTAGGTGACGAAGATCCACAAATATAAAAGCATTTATAATTTTTATGTTTTTTTGATTTTGACCGAATCATTCTGATTCCGGTCGTCATGAGTTCACTTTTAGCTAACTTTAGCATTCGGTCAACTTTAAAATGTGCTCGAGGGAGCCGATTCATCGGACATGGCGCAAAGCTTTGTAACATTTTTTCCAATTTGCCTTTCACTCGGCTTGTTCAATCATAAATTAGCTTCGAAGTTATTCATTAGCTAAATGCCACATTCGTTACAGGTAAATGGTGCATGAAAGGCGAGTGCGTTAATTCGTCGGATAAATTGATCAAAGAATACTCGTCGCTACAGCCGATCGCCGGCAACTGGGAACGTCGTTGCAACGAATCTAAATGCGTCGATTACGGAAACAAAAGATTCGGATTTCAGGCTCAAGGCTGCAACTTGAATTCTCTGTGCGTCGATGGCCACGGGCAAACGCGTACGAATTTTAAATTTTTTAACATCCGCATTTACTTTTTAGTGACGAGGCAATTTTTTTCCAAGGTCCTTTCTACACATTTCAACTCGGTTTCCGTTCGTGCACGAATCCGTATCCGTCGTACGGCGGTCAATTTTGCGATAATCAGCCTTACGCCAATGGCGTTTACGTACCGCTTTACGTGGCGAAAAATTGCGCAGACTGCGATCCGGATCACGATATCGAGCAAGAAATCGAATGTCCTCTCGAAAACCTAACGTGTCGATTTAAAGATGCGAATACGTGCGCAACTAAATACGCAAATCCCGATGGACTTTCCTACGATGCCGGTCACTCGTGTCACAGTAACGTCGGCGAGCAAAGGCCGAATGTGTGCTACTTTCAGATGTGCCTTCCGAATAATATGTCGTGGTATTGCAAGTAAACTATCTTAGACGGCTTTAAATTTTGATTTTTCCTCATTAAAACTGTGATTTGTGTGTATTTATTGAATTAATTGTTCATTTCATCGATAAAGTTGTCTGTAAATTATAAAACAAAATTGATGAAATTATTATTGTCCTTGGAATAAAAGTACAGTAATCCTAATGTTAAAATTTACAATCCATATTCAGATATTGATTGATAAGCAAACATGACATACTAGGTGCAGTTCTACCTGAATCCAACCGCTCAAATACGATTTCAATTTTGGACTGATAAAAAAAGGCTAATGAATAATATCACCAGAATTTTGTTCCAAATTTGATAATACGATCCAACACAACGATTGCGAGAATCTTTGCTTGAATGTCCACTTACTGGCGCCAAAATTCAAAACTTTGAATTATGAATAGTCGCATTATTTGTTGATTTCCCCGATACATTTATTTGTCAATTATAAAATAAAATTGATAAAATTATTGTCCCTGGAGTAAAAGTACACCTAATCTTAATGTTGAAATTCACAATCCGTATTCAGATATGGATACATGCAGTCTACCAAAATCTATTCGCTCAAATACGATTTCAATTTTGGCCTGAGAAACAAGAGGCTAGTGAATAATATCACCTGAATTTTGTTCAAAATTTCATAATATGCGCCAACACAATTATAATGCAAATAATGTCCACTATTGCCGCCAAAATTCAAAACTTTTTTCATTGATAACTGTTTGTCATTTTTTTAGTTTCTAGTAATGTTTCTTCGTCAGCTCACGAATTGCCACTGGCTCGAAATCAATGACATAAAGTACGAAACCAATGTCGCTATAGAATTTGTTTCCATGCTACTGAAATGGCATTGACAAAAGAGAATGTAAAATTGAAATTTGGTTATTATGAAACGTTAAAAGCAAACTTGATAACAGTTGCGGACTTGTTTGACAGCGACAGATCGGGATATGTTCATTAATTAATTAATTAATTAACCGCATAATATGTCCAACGAGCAAAAAGACGCACTAGCTGGTTGGAAGAAATCCGGCTTACGAATTCGAGGTAGTTCAGCGAATTCTACTCGACGACGAGATTCGGTAGAAGTGCCGAGCGACAGCGACGACGATTTGGATATGAGAGAAGCTCGATGCGAGGCCAATAGACGAAAAATAGGAATCATTTTCCGTCATAATTTGCAACAAAAGCCGATCATTAGCGATAACAACGAGGCAAATTTTTGAAAGGTGAACATACCAAAAGAATTCGTTACCATGCTTTGTTCGTTTTAGTGGAGAGAATCGTCACTGGTGCACTTCATAACCAACCATTTTGGAATGAAAAAATGCGTTCAATATTCATCGAAAGATCCAACTGGCGAAGGGTAAGTAATTTAACTGAAGCGTGTTTGGAAATTTGTTCTAACAAGCATTTTTCTCGTAGAAAATGCTTCTGCGGCGACGCAAAAGAGAGTCATAACTTTGATATTGATGTTCCAATGAAATGGTCGTGTCCAACGCCGAAAAGTTCACGAAATGAAACCGACGAACGACAATCGTCGGCTAAATCGAGAAACTCAGTTGCACCTCTTCTCAAATCAGACGACATGCTAAATTCGATGACCATGCAGACTTTAGCAGTGCCAAATGCACGAAATAATAAATTGCCGCCGTTAATCTTGGAGCCCAAGGAATCCCATCTACCGGATGAAAATCCATTGTTTATCCAAAGAGCAAGTTTTACTGAAATCGAATATTCAAAAATGGCTCAAATTTTGCTTTTCCTGCAGGATACATGCAAAACAGTGGAAGAACAGGGAGTCGGAGCAGCGTATGTTTCGCCCAGATCAGCGATGAAATGGGCCGATAAACTTTCCATAGGTGAATATTTTTCTACAAATTCCTTTGGCACTGTAGAATTTGCGAACGACGAAGCTCGATCCAAACCAGCAAAAGTGAAGAAATGCTACTATTACAGGTTTTATTTGAGTAAAAAAGTGCTTGATAATGTTTCAGTACGTGCGAATTTCGGATACAGCCTGTGAGGATAAAGTGTTAGAATTAATGACCAAACATTGGAAAATGCTGCAACCAAATCGACCAAATTTGGTGATCTCGGTAGTCGGTGGAGCTAAAAATTTCAAGCTAGACGGGAAAAAACGAGAAACGTTCAACAGGGGCCTTGTTAAAGTAATTTACAGTTTCTCACAGTTTTTTCTGCAGGAAACAGTACAGTACTTTTTCCTGCAGGCAGCGCAAGCAACTCACGCATGGATTATTACAACAGGATTTTGTATGGGCGTCATGAAAGCTGTTGGGGAAGCTGTCCGAGAAGGGCAGAGTCTTCAGTTGAACGATCAAAGGGTCTGCCATACTCTGAGGTGAGCAAAAAACGAATACAACTTTTTTACAGTATGATTTATGAGAATTTTTTAATAGATGCATAGGTATTGGACATTGGGGTTATGTCAAAAAGCGAGAAAGCCTTATTGCAGTTCAAAATAATCAGGAAAAAGTAATTGAGACAGACTGCAATAAACGGTGACATACAACAATAAACTTTAGTTGAATGACCATAGTTGACTATAGTTGATTAACTATAGTTGACTGTAGTGGACCAACTATAGTTGACTTATAAGTAGAAATGACCAACAATTAACACTAGCCACAGCCGAAAATTTGCTTGGATCACTGATAAACCATCGTATTTGTAGGTCACACCTGGATGCTGGCCAGCCACTTATGTGGTCGACCCTATAATTCGTCATGGTCAACCAGCATCTTTGGAACCTAATCATACTCATTTCATTCTCGTTGACGACGGCTATCGAAACGTTTTTCGACCAAAAACCGTTGCAGAATTTCGAGCTAAATTGGAACGAAAAATTGCTCAAGATTCCGATAAAGGTGCAAAATAAGGAAACATAACTTTTATTTAGGTGAATCCGTTTTTAGCAGTCTTTGTTTTAATATGTAGGCGGTTTAAAGATTCCCGTGGTCGCAGTTTTGGTCGAAGGCGGCATCGAATCGTTCGAATTCGTCAAAGAAAGTGTGAATTTCGGAATTCCACTTGTTCTCTGCCAAGGCACAGGCAGGGCGGCGGACATCCTTGCGTACGCCTTCAAGCATCACACCAACGAAATTGTGTAAGTTCTACGCTTTTTCTCGATATGCCGCGTGAAAAACAAATTTATGGTTCTAGAAATGGTCAAATTGAGAGGAAAATTAATCCGAGACATCAAGAAAAAGTAGTCGAAAAGCTAACCAACGCCTTCGCTAGTACGGAAAAAACATTGAAAAACTTATTGGACGAACAACTTAAAGATCACTTCGTGAAAATTGCCGATTTAGTTTACGAGTGTTGTCAAAAAGAGAACATGGTGGGACACTATCCCGAAACTATAGTTGGGTTACTGTAGTTTACGTTTCTCTTATGTTACTCTAGATAGTCGTCTTCGACATAAATCATCATCAAGATTTGGATTTGGCGATCATGTCGGCACTGCTGAAAGGTCATGCTCGTCGATCGGATCAACTTAATTTGGCTCTCAAATGGAATCGGTCGGATGTGGCGGCCGAGCATATTTTCACACCGGATGCTGTGTGGACTGACCAAGAATTGCATAATGCTATGGTCGAAGCATTAAGGGATAGGAAGGTAGTTTTTCAAACAAGAATCTTCACTGGCCTGCGAGTAAACGGGCCAAAATTGAATGCATTTTTGTGTTTCAGATTGAATTTGTCAAATTATTACTCCAACATGGTGTTATCATGAATCAATTTTTAACTACAGACATATTGAAAGATTTATACAATATGGTTAGCAATTTTTGCAGCCTTCGGCTGCCTCTTTTCTTCTCATTGCTGCATTTTTTCATTTCAGATAAAAGAAAGCGAACAGTTGAAATTAATCTTGAAATTGCGATTCGACATGCCGTTGGAAATTATTTATGCAAGAATCGAAATTATGCTAAAGAAAAAATTCATCGTCCACATCGAAGCCAGTAACAAATTCCGTCAAACTATGGTAAATAGGCCTACTGTAAAACTCGGCATACTGTACGTAACTTGCGCATCAATTCCAGGAAGAAGGCGACAAACCAGCGAGTGATAAAGTGACCCTATTGAAACCGTTTAGAGAACTATTTCTGTGGGCTGTTTTGACGAATAGGTACAAAGGCTCGTTCTATAGTTAACTGCCTATTACTTTTGAGAATTTTCTACAGACACGAAATGGCGAAATTCTTTTGGCAACGAAACGAATATCCGATAATTTCGGCGTTGGCAGCGTCGAAAATTTGTAAAATGTTAGCTCAGAAAGCCACCGAAAACGATTTGGATTCAGCGAAACTGTTTTTGCAATACAAAGAGTAAGTTTCGTACTCATTTTTTGTTTCATTTGTAAGTTTTCTTGCAACTTTTTTAGAGAATACGAGCAATTGGCAGTTTCGATCATCAACTATGCACACGAAGTGGACAATGAAAAGGCTTTACTGTTAGTCGAACAGCCACATACATCGTGGGGCGATACCAATTGCCTAACAATGGCGTCCATGGCAACTGATAGAGTAGGTCCGATTTCCTGCAGGAAATCAGCGTTTTCCTGCATGAATCCATTTCATGCATTATCCATCAAATCTTGTTACTTTAATTGACTGATTTGCAGGATTTTCTCGCAACTTCGTGCTGTCAGAAGGCTGTCAATCAGATTTGGAAACGAGGACTGAATTGCTCCGGTTGGGAGGTAATTTCGGTATCGCCAATTAACGTAGCAAGCAAAAATCCGTTTCTTCCCGCAGGTGGTCATCGGGTTACTTATACCGCTTTATATTTTCAAACCACACTATTTCGACACATCGTCGCTGGGATGGAGCCACGAACATCATCCGTCGTCCGAAAAAATGAAAAATAAACAACGCACCAAGTTCACATTTCGAAACAAAATCAGAACGTTTTACTCTGCGCCCATAACGAAATTCTGCTTGTGGAACGTGAGATCGTTGCATATTTCTGTTTCACAAATCGTGCAATAAACTTTCGTTTTCAGATGATTTATTGCCTATTTCTTTTACTATATTCGTACGTTTTACTGTTCGATTTACATTTTCATATGTCTTGGAGCGAAATCTGTTTGCATCTTTGGGTATTTTCGATGATTTTTAACAAATTTTGGATGGTAAACTAGCAAAATTTGCGCATAAGTGGTCGAAAATTGATTCTAACTTTTTCACACGATGTTTAGTTTTGTTCTGGTTTTATTTCTGGTCGGGACAGAGCTTCGATGTATTACCTTTTATTGAGGAATTTTTGGGCCAGGAACGAAATCTACAGCGAAACAGTTCATATTCTTGGATTCGGATTTCGATGGTTACCCCAGGAAAATTTCGATTGTAAGCCTTCAAACAGTTCGTTGGCTGCAAGAATTCGTTTTACTGTCCGTAACAACTTTTTACTCGATTTAGGGACAAGAGTTGCACTATGCATAGCCGCAGTTTTATTTTACATGCGACTTTTTCGTTCCTACATGGCGTCTAGTTACCTCGGACCGCAATTATTCGTCATTAGGAAAATGGTAATTTCGAACCGATAATTTATTTCAGATTCACTGAACTGTGCTCATTATAGTTTCGACACGTTTTCATGTTTTTGCTGATCGTGGTCGTTGTCATGCTGTCCTACGGTGTGTCATTTCAAACGATGATGTACCCGCAAAGAAGTTTTTATTCAGGAATTTTTTTCGATTTGCTTTACTATCCGTATTGGGAAATGCATGGAGACATTGAATTGGGGGCAACTATAGAAGGTGGTGTGTGCAAAAAATCGTTTCATTTTTTTGAAATTGAATTGAACGCTTTTCAGGTGATGTACCTGGATGTACCGGTAACGTTACGATGAACGCTGAAGGCGCTTATTGCCCGAGGCGATTTTGGGTTGGAACATTAATGATGGCTGGTTACATGTTGGTCAGCAACACGTTATTAATAAATTTGCTTATTGCAATTTTTAGGCGAGTGTTACCTCGATCTTGATGTGTTTCATCTTTTTACCCGTTTCGAACGATTTTCAGTCACGTTTTCGACGAAGTGCAAACGAATTCGAAACAAATATGGAAATACGAAATGTGGCTGCTGGCAACCGAATTCGACACTAAACCGATATTTCCACCGCCATTTTCTTTGTTTGAAATTTTCATCCGATTCAGTAGATATCTGATACAAAAAGGTGCTTTGAAGAAAACTGCTCCAGTACCAAGTAAAACATTACTTACACCTTTGAAATAACTTTTGGAATCATTCCGTGCTCGATCGACACGATTTTTCGCTTTAGTTTTGTACTTGAATCGTCGTCAACGAGAACATTTGAGAATCTTCGAGAAAGAGTGCCTTAACGAATATCTCCATTCGTTGAAAGAAGCCGAGATGAAGGATATCAGCAACAGAGTTCAATGCATTCAAGAAAAGTTGGCCATTTCTTGAAACAAATTGTTGCTCGATTTTGAACAAAGTAAGTTCCCTTTTAGAGTTGATTCTTTGGCGAAGGCGTTTGATGAAGATCGAAGTAAACAGCACGAGCATCAATCGAACGAGAAACAGTCGCAAAACGCCGAACAAATACAAAAAATCGTGAGTGAATTTTGAATTATCGAGCCAAAAAATAAAACGTGGACAATCCTGCTAACCTGTAGGATAAGCTGGCAGGAGGAGACACAATCCTGCTAACCGCCAAACTTGCAGGATTGTATTAAATATCTCCAAGTCCTGCTAATCTGCAGGAACTACTTCTGCAGGATTTTATCCTTATTTTTCAATAGATTCCTGCTAAAGTTGAGAAGAAAAAGAAAAAACGTGAAAATGATCAACCCTCGTCGAGAGAGCAATTGAAACTCATGCAAAATAGAATGCAATCGCTTGAAACTGAAATTGGAGGCTTAAGCGAAATGTTGAAAGAAGTTTTGGCTACGAAACCATCGAATTCAGGCACGAAAACCAGCGCTACATCGTCCGACGACGACGAGAAATCGTTACATAGTGATTAAAAAAGCTAATTTCTACAATTTTTACGCAATAAAATGGAATGTCTATGTTTATTTTTTTATTAATTTTAAAATATAAAACGAGTATTCAAAAAGTGCGCGAATAAATTAAAATTTTACTCTAATTCAGTCGTCTGGCTTTCTTTTGCTGGTCCAATTGCCTCGGAACGTTTCCAACGTTTGAATTATTTGCTCGATCGGGCAACAGGTGCCGAAGGTCGGCGGCGCCAGGAAACAAGTGCCGCTGGGTCCAGGGGGACCTCGGGGACCGACTGGCCCCGGGGGACCCATCGGACCCTGAGAACCACTGGTCGGAAAAAGTGGCGGTTGTAGGGCATCATTGGGACTGTACGAATCTCCTTTGGGTCCTCGATCGCCCCTCGGACCCGGCGGTCCCATGGCTCCGGTACTTCCTGACGGACCTGCTGGACCTGGTGGACCCGTTGGACCGGGTGGACCCGGGGGTCCGGGTGGTCCCGGATTGCCCGGGGGAAGCAGAATTTCCTTGGTGGACCCCGTTTGACCCATGGCTTGCATGATGCATTGCATGACTAAAAAAACTTGCGTGGCTGACAAGTGAGGCAAGTCGATGATGTTCGGCAAGTCGTCGGTTTTATTATCGTCCGTTTTCGTTGTGATTTTAACCATGGCTTCGGTCTCGGACAGCGACGAAACGGGTTTCGGTTTGAACGATAACTTGACCGGCACTTTCGAGAAGTCTGCCAAATTTAGTTTCACTCGTTTATCGTCGGCTTCCGTCATAGTTTCTTCTGTAACAGTAGCGTCTTCTGAAATGAGGCGATCAACTATAGAGTACAGTACGTCAATGTGTTGAATCGAGTTTATACCCGGTTTAGGCAAACATTTGAAATGATTTTGCACGTATCCAATTCTACATTGGCAATATTTCAAACCTTCGTATGGCGGAATTCCTTTTCGACATTCGGAATTATCAACGTGACACAGCGAACCCATGGGCGAACTCTCTTCGCATTTTTCGCCCAGATAACTTCTTTTCACAACGTGATGGTGTCCTGTTTTGGAGTCCAATGGGGAAAGATCAGTTTCACGAATGACCAGGTTTGGTAACATTTATGATCATACCTGATTCATTTTCGTGGTCGATTTCTGAACCGTAGCTGTGGTTACTGTATAAAAGTACCAGTAACAAAACCCAGAACGAACTGTACATGGTTTTTAGAAAGTTTTGAAACTAAGCAATGAAACTTTTTCATGGATCACCTAGTGGGTTGTCGTACATCGAAGGGCTCTTTGCAAAGCAAACTTTCTAACATGGTCAAGTGGTCGTCGACGTCCGAGAACAATGTCCAAGTGAAACAACTCGAGAAACGTTACGAGTCACGAACGAATTACATAATTGCACGCTTGAAAACAAAACGGCATCAGCTATCACGTTTCTCATGCACGATACGTGTTGGAAATTATGATTTTCGTAAATTGGGTCCAATTTTCTGCCCTTTTTTCAACATATCGGTTAAGTTAATCAATCAGCGGTGATTTTAAACGGATTTACGAATTTACAAGATAAGAAGGATTTATAAAGCTTACAAAGACGAAATTTAGTCGGTTTACGAAAAAAACGACACGAATTTTATGAAGCGACCGCACGCTGTCAGATCAGAAATTAAAAATGACTTAAAAAATGAAACTTTACACTAAAAGTAAAAAACTAATTTTGCACTGAAATTTATATTTAAAACAACAATTGACAATGTGTTTGTTAAACTTTTTACACACAAACAGTTCGTTAATTTTGTCAACTGGCGAACGGCTGCTTTTTCCAGAGCGTGCAATTTTTTTTGTTTCTTTCGTTCAGAATCGATGCTGATTGTATGTCAATCGTCGATTATATTTGAATTTCATGCGATATTTAGGTTTCACCGCTGCGTTCATTTCGTCGAACGATTTCCGTTGGACCATGATCACGAATGCTGTGCGAAACACTTTACTTTGCCACATGAAAACCAAGGCGCTTGAGTAGCTTCTGAGCAATCCGACGAACACTATCCATGGGTACAGCGTCGCGGGCAGTAGCGCACATTTCGGAAATATCATCAGAAATACGAACGGACATTGCAACACTAAACTGGCCACAGATATGATTCCAACTGAGCGGACGGCATTTCTTTGTTCCAACGTTATCGGAATGCAAGTGGGAAAGCAAAAAAACGAAATCTGAATTAGTACTGCCGCCGCTAACGGAGCGTGAACAGCGACGCCGTAGAGTATCACCTGAGCAACGAACTTGTCGTTAATATCCCATAAACAAGTATAAAGTCGTTTGTCGTAGTGGATCGTTATCAGATCCGAATTGCCAGGAATTCCTAACATGAATCCGACTATCCACGGCAAGATCGACAGTAGCCTGATGACGTTCAGTCGATTTCGAAAATAAAAACTATATCCTCTACAGTGACAATATCTCGCTAGGTTAATCCCCCATACGTACCAATAACTGGCGGGAAATACCATATATCCGACCGTATAAACGAACTTGCATTGAACTATAGACGGAACGTTATTTTCTCCGTACGCCATGAAAATAACGACTATCGAATGAAATATTACAATCTGCACTAAATCCTGTACGGCTAACGATTGGATCAACAATCGCGTGTGCAAAATTCTCAATTGATGCACTTTTTGAAACAAGACGATTATCAAAATGTTGCCGATAATTCCACCTATTGCAGTGAATAGTATCAAAATGGCGACGGTTATTTCGTTTTTTCTCAACAAACACTGGTCGTAGTTAACATCTGAAGTATAGTTTGAATAGTTTCCATCCATCATTAAAATTAAAATGAATCGAAAATGTGTTTCAAATGAAACTACATCATATAATGAGGAAAAGGAAGCAAAAAAATAAGATGACAGCACTTCGTTTACAAATTTTTCAAAGAAGATTCTCAAAAAGCTCAAATTTCTAATGAATTTTACGTGGAAATGCCTCTATAACATTTTCAATGGTAATTCTTGGATTAATTATCCAACAATCTTAGTGCTCGATATTGACATCGCCCCGGGGCGTTCTGCTTAAATGCCAGGATTTACTGAACGTCGATAAATGCCAAGTTTCCGTAATTTTAATGTTGCTTTTGGTTTTTTTCTTTTCTAAGCTAGTCAACTGTGCAAATTTTTATGTTATACTTACAAATCCATTAAAGGCTATTTTCGGTTGCATCAAAAAAAGTGCCATCGTTCCGAATAGCTTATGAAAACAACTTAAACAATCCGTTTGGAGGTACAATCAGCACTCTCTAATTCGGCTGTAATGAAGAGCACCTTTTCCTAAAAACTATTATTAATTTTTTTAATTTTTTGTTTTGACTAGGACTGATTTCACGTTAGTTTTCACTTTTAGCTTTCATAATTCGTCAGTCGGTATGTAACCCGAGGTTGACGCAGACAAGTCGATTCATCGGACATGGCGCCCAACTTTGTAATATTTTGCATTTGGATCCAATTTGCCTTTCATTTTGTTTATTTTAATAATAAATTAGCTTCAAACTTATTAATTAGTCAATAGCCAAAATCCACCTTCGTTACACGGCCTAATATTGTGCCCCAAGGCTTTTAGTGGCCAGATGAAGAATATAAACCTGACAGTAGAATTTCACGAAAAAGTTATGATAACTTATTACCATTATATGACGATTTGGTCGTGCTCTTGGAATGGTTGCATGTTTTCAACACGGCCCAATAAACCATATTGAAGTTATCCTTGTGTAATTATAATATTTCATACTGGCGCCAGTGTACTGTAACGTTCAGCATGTACATAGTTGTTTTGCGTTATCCTTATATCAATCTGCATGCGCCACGAACGCGCCACGAACGCGCCAAAGAAGTGGGATTTAGTGTATTCTTGACTGTCGCGAATGTAATGAACAGTTCGGCTCGGACAATAAAATATCGAGCTTACGAAGATTCCAAACAAATATTCGACTCTCTAATTTAATTATAAATCCGTAAATTCAGTTCATAAACTCATCATTAATTGTCTATTGCAACAACTTGCTTACAATGAACGAGCCATTCTACTTACGGTCGTTAGGCCGACCCTAAAAGAACCAGGGTGGTACGTGTCCATTTGGAATTCCTGTTCATCCACTTGGCTCGCGTAGGAAGAATTAGTCTGGCTATCATCTCCGGCCAAATCACCAGCCAGGCTACACTTCATTCAACTCGTTTGTTTGTTAATTAATTGGGCGCTGTCGATTTATTACTGTTTCAAAAGTGCCAAAACATTTCCTTATCGGCAAAAAACACGCAAAAAAAATTGCCGGTCATGAACGAAATCTTGTGATTTACAAGTTAAGACTGGCTTTATGGCAAAATAAATAATGAAAAAGTCAAATTTCTCGAGCTATGTACCAAATTTCAAAATTCTGATAATTATAAAATTATTTTCTCTTTATTACCTTTATTTTCAAAAAAAAATTTCGAATATCGTAGTTTTCGTTATCGCGCTACCGGTACACCCCGTTTCAAAGGTCCCTACAGTAGGTTGCAGATTGGCGTGCGTTGTTTTCACTGATAAATTTTGTAAATAAAATGTTTTTGTTTTTGTCCGCATAAGTCAGGACGTGAAATATAAAAATCAAGAAATTTCCAATAGCTAAACGCAGGAGTAAGCTAGATAAAAATACTTTTTGACATGTTTGCGATTTTATTCTGCTCGTATAATGTGACTCTGAGGGTGGCATCCGTTTATGACTATTATTGTGTATTATTAGATCACAATTCTGACTAGCTACAGAATATTCCAGCAACTGAATCTTTTGCAGCAATTATCGTCATATGACGCTAATGGAAAAAGAACAGCTTGCTTTGCAAATGATGAAATCATCCTCGGCTGAGTTTGCCAAAAATCTGCTCAATAACAAAAATAATTTTGGAAAAATGCACCGTGCATTAATCTACTTTTTAGCTACTAGCCGTAAAACTACAAGAAAAAATAAAGCAGTATTTGGTCAAGTTACTTGTTTATTGTCCTGATCACAACAAGTTTCAGCAAAAGGTTTCATTTATTGAACAATACAATAATTTGAAAACAAAAACAAAGTAACAATCTTTTCTAATCAATGCTATTGTCATCTATTGTTGGATGAGCTGTGAACACCGACGTGCCAATGAATTTTGCATTCCAAAACCGATACAACCGCGCTTTTGATCTTTTTATCCCAAATCAGATACACAATCGGATTCAGAAACGAGTTCGTGATTCCAACGATGCCGATGACCAGGGCGCCGCTCCTGTAGTTGAGCAGCATCGGTACGAACCAATAAATGCACACGTAAACAAAAATGGCGACAGTTATTATGGAAAACTGTACGAGTAATCGGATTTCTCGAGTTCTACTTGGAATTTCGACGCTGACGATCTGATTTTGGCGCTTTTTTACCAAGTACCATGTGACAGCGTACAGTATCGTGGCTATGATCGGAAATCCAGTGAACACAGTTATATCAGTATAGATCATCCATTTAGCTAATTCCGTGTTCTTGCAGAATGCCACCCATGTGAAGTAGCTGAAATCGTACAGCCAGTGGCAAGTCGTTAGTTCGCTCGTCAGCGCCAGTGCGAAAGCAATGGCGAACATAAAAACTAAACTTATGGCCGTTTTTTGGTTTGTTCCGCAGAAATGCGTGTATTTCTGATAACTACTCGATGCGGCGAAAAAGCATCGATTTAACGCGATTAAAAAAACGTAAAGAGCCTGTCCTTGCCAAGCCAAGCTTTGGATCATCCCCACGACGAATTTACTCGAATCGTATATATCCTTCTGCAGCGCGATGCATGGCACTGTATAGAATAAATGGATGCTCAAGGTACATATGTCGAATAGCCCGATAGCCAAGATATACATGTAAAAACTGTTCTTGAATTTCTTGTAATTGAACAAAATCGTGAACCAAACGAACAAATAAATCAACAAGCCGAATGCGGCGAGCGTGCCGAACGTGATCGCGACGCTGTACGATACGTGATCGCTGATCGGCGTGATTTCTGGCAAGTTCGTGTGATTGTCCGAGAAGAAGAAGACCGAAATATTTTCCATGAGTTTTCTACCGACCGTCCAGCGAGAAACAAAGAGCGAGTTAATGTATGGGCGATATAAATAATAGACGATTTCGAATTCAAAAATTAGCTCGTAAACTTGCGTGCAGACGCGCGATTTTAACTGAATTAACTCGTTGCTTGTATGTTTGTAGAAACGTCAATGATCTCGAATGTTTTCGCTGCAAATGGTGCCGACTAAACGTTCTAACATTTTATCAATGTCGGATAATTAAAAATACCCCACAGCGTGTTCAATGTTACCGATAATCGTCGAACAAACATTCCTCTGCACGCAATTTTACAACTGACGCAAAACTGTCAAATTACAGTAATCGAAATGCTTCTCTGCAATTATTTGTAAGTCTAATTGTTCGGTTATAGTTTATAATTATGTTTATAAACTGTTCGCCAGTGAAGGTAAGTTGTTGCGCATTTAGCAGTGTAATCATCAAAAAATTTATGTTGCTTTGTATAAACATTTTCCTATAATTATTTCGTAAGAAATTAGATGCACAACGATAATTTAAGTACAATTTTCAGACAATATTTTTAATAAATATAAACCCACGATAGGGTATTATTTTGATGAAAAATCAAATATACCGTGTTCTACAATTATAGTTTTAGAGCCTTTTTGCATTTCGTAGGTAAATCTAAAATAATAATGAACGAGAGTATACTGATTGAATAACATTTGCAAAACAAATTTGTTGCTATGCAATTTCAGAAAATTTCAAAAGAAAATTTCAAGTCAACGATTTTATTTTGCATCAAGTTGGTGTCGAGATGAGCAACAGGAAATCTCAAGAAATGCTGCAAAATTGCAAGAAAATGATAGTTTTCTGATTGTTTATCTAAATGTTATCGAGCAAAAAATCACAAAAATTCGATCAAACTCGATAAAATTGTAGCAAGTAAATTTATAAATGAATGATTTTATTTGCAATAAATTGATTTTAATGATTTCGATAACCTCTGCTTAGAAGACTTTGTCATAAAGCTAAGTGTACCTGTGTTTCATTTATTAAAGAGTTTCAAAAAATTGATGTTTGCTTTGCAGCAACATTTTCCCATACATTGTAATGTTTATTCGGAACCAAACCCACGTAATGGTGGTACTTATTTGAGGAAAAATCAAGTATTCCGTGCTGTCTACAATTAGTTTTAGAGCGTTTTTACATTTCAATGTAAAATATAATAATGAATTCAAGAATTTTGATTGAGTAACATTTGCAAAACAAATTTGTTGCTACGCAATTTCTGCATATTTTAAAAGTAAATGGTTAAAATTAAATGGTGGGTATTAAAGCAGCAAGAACTAGAAGTGTTTATTTCGAGAAACCTTTGCAAAAATTGCAAGAAAATTGTGGTTTTCTGATTGTTTATCGAGCAAAAACGAAAATCGAAATAATCTATCGAAATCGATGAAACTGTAACAAGTAAATTTAAATTCAACGATTTTATTTGCAATCAATTGATTTCTACAGCAGAAATAAATCAAATTAATGATTTAAGAATTCCCCTGCAAAGAGGGTGTCATAAAGCTACATGTACCTGAGTTTCATTTATTAAAGATTTTCTTACGAAGTGTAAAGCGAGAGCAAGTCGGAAGAAGATCGAAGCTGTGCAGAATCTTTAAATGCCTAGTGCGCTTTATTTGCTTGCCAATTCGTTTTCCGTGTCCAAAAATGATTGCTAGCAAGCATTTTCCATGAACTCATCCAATTATTTTTGTTTTTGTCTCGTTATTTAACGATTTCGCCGTTTGTTTTTTTCTGCGCGATTTTCACGAGAATTTTGCTATTTTTGGATTTTACATGCCTTAATTCTTCATGTTTTTTTTAGCTGCCAATCATATTTTGTCATTTTTTTGGAGACGTTATGTAAATTTACCGATAATTAATTATACAGAACATAAACGATGGCTCGATTTAATCCATCAGTTTTGTTAATTTTCGTTTTTGCGGTAAGTTTCTTATTTTAGCTCGTTTCTGCATCGCCCAAGAAGCTCTTTTGGTTTTTTAAGGCGGTTCAATGCGCCGACGTCGCGCTATTTAAAACGCAGCAATTCATACCTCAAGTCGTTTTCCAATGCGGCTACCGTAATAGGTATTTGAACAGTAAAAACGGCGAGTGGACAACGGACAAGGATACCCGGGCAAATTGTTTTACAGGGAAATTGGACATTCTCAAATATTGTCGAAAAGTAAATCGAATCGACGCTTTATGTCTCGCTTTTTTTCTTTATTTTATGCTTGTTCACCTGTTTTCGTGCACGCAAAACGTAATCTTAATAATAATAGTTGTTAAATTTGTTATTAATTTCGCTGAAACGCGTGTTTCGTTGCTACGCTGAGTTTAGCCGATTTGTTTTCGAACGATTTTCCGGGGTCAATTTGATAACTTAAGCGAAACTTGCGCTTGAACGCGGTTGTTTGGTTGCTATGCAGAGTTTAGCCGATTTGACAAGACCTTTGTTTTCCGGGCACTTTGGTCGAGTTTTAACCGGTCATTTTCAAGTTTTCACTTTTTTGCGTATAATTTGCTTTTCTGCAAATTTTTTGCAATTTATTTTTCTATTATGTATTATAAAAATAACTTTTTACATTGTCTAGTCTATGTCTTTATCTGCCGCCGATGAATGATCAACGCACAGTCATCAAAAACGAATTAAAAACGTGGTTTTTGTTTTGATGGCGGTTTTTCCTAACTTCTTGGCTGGCTTGCTGGCTGAGCCGTTGTTGTCGGTAGTTCGGAATTTTGTTCTTATTTATTTCTTTTGTCGTTCGATCTTTCACGTTTTTTTGTTGTTCGAAAAGATTAATGTCAGACAAATTTATCGCACGTTAACTTCGGTAATCGGTGCAAAAACTTGAAACGTGAGAAAAACAAGCAAAAATGCGGATAAACGAGCAAAAATGTTCCGAAAAACTAGCGAAAATGTTCCGAAATTGTTTATCACTCGGTTCGACGGAGATTCGCGATGGATTTTTACTTGGATCGCAAACAATAGGCGTGCCTTTTTGATTCATCGATACCATCGTCTACTTTTCGCCGGATAGGTTTTGCTTCTCAATTAACGTCGTCGTCGTTGCGACTACGACGGGTCATTTTTCTTCATTCATTCGTCAATTTATTGTTCGAATCGAAAAAAGTTCTCTTTTCCGTCGTTTACGTACACATTTTACTACCTTGCCCGAAGCCTAAAAGTCGTTAGTCTAGCGTTTGACAGGCGAATTTCATCTTCAAACTTTTTTTTTGCTATCGGAAGCGCTTTTGTCGTCGATAAATCATTTTAGGTGCCGTTTGATCGAAGTTTTTTTGTTTCATTTTCGACTTAACGATGAAACTTTCGCGACTTATAGTGAAACGTTTTACGTGTGTAGTGAGAGTTTTTTGAGACTGATTTGTGAAACTTTTGGTCGACGTTCGTTAAAACTTTTGCGACTTATCGTGCAACTTTTCCGATTTACGACACAACTTTCCGAATCTTTCGTCGTCGTCGTCGAAACAAATTTTCCCCGCTGTTTGTTTATTTTATTGACTTTTTCTCCGGTTTTCCGGTACGACATTTTTTTTGTTCGTACGTAAGACGTCCTCGTCGTCGGTGCAAAAATCGAACTCTTATGTTCGTGGGTTTCGTTTTCATTGGATTGGATAATGGTGTAATTAAATTTAGAAGAAAATATCGGCTTTTCGCCGAGCGTCGCGCTATATACGACTTCCGTGCGAAGGATGCACAAAAAATGTTCTTTCAACGATGGAAACGGTCAAAAAATGAATTCAACGCTGGACAACGCACAAAGTTCATCGCAGTAGAGCAAAAATGACTCAAATTGCAAAAAGCAGAAATAACGAGCGGTCGACAATCGCATATAGGCTTTGGAACTTTTTTCTGAATCTTTATCTCGTTTCACGTTTGGCCGCGTTTTCTGCTCGTTTCTGGTTCGGAAATTTCATTTAACATCGATTTTTTCGATTTTTTCTCACCGCCGACATGTCGCCATTTTCGGCAACGAATCGCGGGGCGTTTCGCCTTTTGTCACATTTAATCTGTCTTCGGTGACACGAAATGTGCGTTGTGACACCGATCGTTGAAAATTTCAGCAAAAAACTGCATTTTTACGTTTAGTAATTTTGTTTTGTAACTACTTTGCGGTCGAGGCTGATTCGTTTTTTTCGGTCCTCAAGGTTTATCGGCGAAAAAATGAAACATTCATGAGTAAAAAACCAAGGACAAATTATTCGCGAAAATGAGTTTAGCGTTGTAAAAATTCGTTGCATAAAAAGGGAATTTTCCACTCTGTCCAGTGAACTTTCAAACCCTCCAAACAAACTTCCGAAAAACACAACACAAAACTAATATTCTGTTTGTAAATGCTCATGAACTAACTTGTTCAACTACAGACAAAAAAAACTAATTTTCCGCTCTGTCCAGTGAACTATCAAGCCACCGAAATTAATTTTCAACTATATTTTGCAGGTGTATCACGATTTGGACATCACGAACATCGTCGAAGTCAGTCATTATTTTCAAATCAACAATTGGTGCAAAATCGAAGGACAACCGTGCAAGAGCAACTTTTGGGTCAAACCGTACAGATGCGTCGGTAAGTTTTCATAAATCGCCCGATAGTTGCGCAGACAGTGCAGTATTTTTGCTTTTATTCTTTTCACGGCTTATTATCCAATTATAAGTACCCTTGGAAAGTTTTTATCGCGCGCTCCATTCGAAAAACCTGTTTGATTGATTTGAAAGAAGAAATCATTGAGAATTTTTCGTTATGGTCGCATTGAAACGGGAAATTTGCTAATCTCACATAAAGCTAGCACGATTTTATATATAACGAGAAAAATTGCTTATTTTTGCGAAAAAGCTAGACTGTTTTTGATTGGAAACCGCGATTTTTCACGGCGATTCACCAGAAGTCCTCGCTTCGTTACGCGTGCGGGTCGTTTTCTTGTTTTATTTCAACGACTTCTCGTCCGTCGTCTTCTTTCTTTCAACGACGTATTCGTTTTTAAGTTAAGTGTTCCGGTCTTCTATTTTTTTTCCGCCGCCGATCGTCCTGAGGGAGGATGGGCTGAGGAAACAGGCCACGGGCAAATGATGCAAAGAAAGTTGTCTTCTAAGGGGCTAGGATTTTCGAGACGTCGTCGTCGAAACCGACGGTTGTTTATATCCTCTTAAGCGGAAAATTTGTTCGCCTTTCTTTAATTTGGGTTTATTCCTTCGTTCGTCGTCGCAGCGGCGGCGATGGCGGCGCCGGTCGATTTAAAACTGTAAAATTTTTCCTTATCGTGTTCTTCTTTTCGTGCCGGATCGATCGCACGCCGAGCGACGAACTTGGCTTTACTTTTCGTATTACTCTCGAGATTTCCCTTCTACGTCCGCCGAAGATGCTTATACGAAAAAAGATAAAAAAGCGAAACAAAAAAAAGACTTTTTGTTATAGCTAGAACAAAAATTAAGGTCTGAATTCGATCTGTAGAACGTTTTTATTGTTTAAAGTCGGTAACTTCAAAGGAAAGTTTTAGAAACGAAGAAGTACACTTTTTGTGTCGTGAAAAACAAAAATAACACTCTTGTTTTCTTTTTTTAGTCGGCGAATTCGAAAGCGAAGCGCTGTTGGTGCCCGAGAATTGTCATTTCGGACACGTCGACGACAAAGCCCAATGCAAGGATTTCGACCATTGGAATAAAACCGCCCAGGTGCAATGTTCGAAAATGACCGAAGTATCCAAGGTCCAGTCGTTCGCCATGTTGGAACCGTGCGGACTGGACATGTTTTCGGGCGTCGAATACGTTTGCTGTCCGAGGGACGGCGTACGTAAAGTCACACGACCGTCGTTGTTGAACGTTAAAGTCAAATTAGGTTCGATTATCATTGGGTTTTTTGATCAAAAAGTGTCTTTAAAGCTTGCCTAACGAACGTTTTTTGTATTCCTTAGAGGATAAAAAGAATTTGACGAAAGCCGTCGTCAACGACGACGAAAGCGACGAAGACGACGATGACGACGACGACGATGATGACGACGAAGAGGTTATCGATGAAGACGACGGTCAAACGACGACGACGATAAAGTTGGACGCAAACAAGATTATGAAACAAAAAATGTCATCGTCTACGACGACAACGACTTCGAAATCGACGTCGACAGCGATGGCGGCGGAGGATGACGACAGCGACGAAGATGGCAAGTCAAACAATAGTTGCTGATATAGCGCCGACTATAGTTGGTGCAAGACTGCCAATATTTTGCTGGTTAACTTGTTTTAGACAGCGATTCATCCGAAGAACAAGATCCTTATTATCGCGTCGCCGATCTCGATCGAGAGCACGATAACTATCGCGAAGCCTTGGCACGTCTCGAAAAGAAACATCGCGAGAAAGTTGCAAAAGTCAATTCGTCTATTTGTTTATTTAAGTTAATTTTTATTTATCGGCACCGAACGGCTTTACCTTTTGTTCTAGGTAATGAAAGATTGGTCAGAATTGGAAACGAAATATCAAGATATGAAGGATAAGGATTCGAAACGAGCGCAACAATTTCGAAACGACATGACGACGGTAATAAACGAATAATTTCCCGGAAAATACCATCAAAAACAAAATAATCGCCTGGACTTCGCGTTATTGGTCATTTTTTGTGTTTTTAAGAGATTCCAACGAACTGTCGCCTCGTTGGAAGCCGAAACCAGAGACGAACGTCGTCGACTCGACGACGTCCATCAGCAGAGGGTTAACGCGGGATTTAACGAACGACGTCGGCAGACGATAAAGGATTTTCGAGATTCGTTATCCGGTCGACATCCGATGGCGCGAAAAGTCCTTCACTCGTTGCAAACGTTCATCCGAGTCGAGGAAAAAGATCGAGTTCATTTACTCAATCGTTATCGTCATTTGCTGCGCACCGACGCCGAGGCGGCGACCGATTTTCGGTCGGATTTATTGAAAAAGCTGGTCGAAATGGATTCCATCATCAACGACACGATAGCCATGCTGAAAATCGTGCCGACGTTGGAACAAAAAGTTAAACCCGTCACTCGTAAGTTTCAAACCAAATTTCGCGCGATTCGAGGCCGTTTGTGAATTCTTGATTTTTGATGCTACTTTGTGTTATTTTAGTTGAATTTTGGCAAACGTTTCGAGAAGAACAAACGCCCGACGTCGACGACGATACGATATTGTGGATAGGTGACGTCGGGAATAACGAGAAAATATTGAACTTTTACGAAAAGCAATACAAATCGGAGGATAACAGATGTAAGTCGGACGCGTTTTTGCTCGAATTCATCCGGTCCAGTTACCTTTTTTGTTCGGCTTCATTCGTTTCGGTAACCTTTTTTCTATTTGCAGCGAATAAATTCGTCGGAAACGCCGATCAATTGAAAATCGCTGTGGATGGTTTTTCGACGCCGACGCCGAAAAAACCGGTCGAACAAAAGATAAAAATCGGCGTTGTAGAGTTGAAAAAAATCGAAATCAGAAAACAATTCGAAAACGCCGCCGCCGCCGCAGTCGATAAGCCGAAAAATGATCATTACGTCGACGACGTAAAACTGACCGACTCGTTCGCGTTGAACGATCGGTTGCATCATCACGCGGTACCGTTTATTGTTCGAAATTGTTTTATCGGTGCAAAAAATCGTTTCACAACGAGATTTTTCATTTTTCAGAGCTACGACGAAGAGGTATTGGGTCCCGGCGGTTCGAACATCAACGACGGCAAAAGTTATTACGGTTTCATCGTTTTCGGAGTCGCCGGTGTCGCGGTCATGGCGGCGATGGTGCTCGGTATAGCGATGGTCAGGCGACGTTATTCGGCTCGCGGACAAGGATTTATTGAAGTATATAGTCAACTATAGACGCACGCCAACTGTAGTTTTAAGTGTCAATGTCTATTTTAGGTTGATGCCTGCACGCCCGAAGAGCGTCACGTCGCCGGAATGCAAGTGAACGGTTATGAGAATCCAACTTACAAATATTTCGACGCCGATCGCGCTTGATTTATTTGTTTGTTTTTTCTTTCTATTTGTAATTATTGAATTGTATTCGTTTGTTTTCCCGAGCACTTAAAAATTCATTTTTAATGTTGTTTATTCGGTGTTTTTTTTGTTTCTTCTTTCTCTCTCGGATATGTTTCATTTTTCGACAATGATAAGCATTTTTTTAAACGCGATTCGCTCCAAAAAAATTGGTATATCGTCTTCATGGTTTTTCTCTTTTTATTTTTCTTAATCTATGTTACGTGGTTCGCTTGTTGTTTTTTTACTGTACAGTCTCTCATACAGTATGCGTGGTACTGTACGGTGGTATTAATTATTTTGTAGTGTTGTTCTTTTTTTATTTCAATTCTTGTTGTTTTTTTGATCACTGTATTTTGTTTATCTGTTGCAACTGTAGACTAACTTTTGGTTTCCGCGTGTAGAACAACGAATAATGAAGCAGTTTTCAATTTATATTGAGCTTAAGGTTGATTTAATTGGGATAAAATCTTGTTTCTTTTCGCAAGGCAAGTTGATCGATTGTTGGAATTTTCGACGTGAAAGAAGTATTTTTCGACGCTTTTTCAATCGTTTTTTTATTTATTTTCGCCTTAATTTAGTTTCGCATAATGTTAACCCGTCTATCTTTATTTGTGGTACAATTTATTGGTCGATCTGTAAAACTTATTTTGTTTTATTTAGTTGCTTAATAAAAAAATCGATAAGATTTTTTGCAAATTTGTATTACTGTAAGTTACAGTACGGTAATACTGTAGGATACCGTAACGGGGTAACTTGAAAATCATAGTTTACTGTACCTGGTACTTGAAAATCTAATGAAAGACGAAACATACCGTATAGTTTTATATATTTGGTACATGAATATCATAGGAAAATGTAATTATTGAAGAATCATAGGTGTACTTGACAATCACAGGATACAGTAAGGGAAATTGAAAGTTCTCCTTTCGCATGACGAAAAAAGTTAACAACATGATTGGATGCGATTCAACACCGAAATTTAACTGTACAAGCACAAACTTTCACTAGCCACTTTTTGAGCCTGCTACAAGTGGGAGAATCTCGGGTCTCGCTCATCACAAAACAAGGATCTTGTAAATTCGTATCTTGCGTACCACACATCTTACTGTAGTTTCATTCCCAGAGGAGGAAAATACTATTTAATTATCCAACGCGAATACATTGGAACCTTTGTTGCGGTCGAACGTTTAATGAAAAATTTTTATGTTTCACAAATTCGTCCCGTTAAAGAAATTTCGTCACAAGCAGTCTTCGTTATATTCTGGAACTTTTCCGACGAGGGTCCAGGGAGAAATTTTTTCTTTTTCTTCTCCGAGCTAATTAAACTAATGCACGATATCGAGCCGCGTCACATTCATTGGCGACGACGACGACGAACGTAGGAAGGGGGTGAAAAAAATTCATGCAACTTTCTCGTTGGATTATTTCAACATAGGTGCGCGAATGAGTGTTGCTAAAAAACTATATAATCGTGAAACGTAAAATGGACAGGTTCGTAAAAAATTAAGACGACTTTTAGTGTGGAATTGATTCAAAAATAATGCTGTCGGTGAACGAACACAGCGAACTGAAACGGAAAAAATCGACGTTCGCCAATGGAATTTTAGAGAAAATTCGCCGAAGTAAGGGCGTAAATAAAAAATGCTGGGACGTGTTCGGACCGTATTTTATGCTCGGCAAATGTTTCGGACTGTCCTATTCGGACATAAAATCGAAACACAAACGGAACTTGGCCATCGTACATTGTACGGTAACGTTTTTATTAATCGTTTATTGCGTCGGTCGGGGCGTTTCGTTTCAAAAATATCAAAAATTCTCTTCCATTTTGGTATTCAAATTTCTCCTATTATTGTACGCCGTACACTGTTTAGTGGCATTTTCCATGATCGTACTCATACAAAAGTCGGCGGTGAAAAAATTCGTCGCCCTTTGGGAGGCGGCCAACCAACACGAGCCCGAAATACCCGAATACGGTAAACTGTGGCTGTTGACCAGATTCGGATTACTGTACGTTTTGGGGTGTTCCGTGATGAACGGACTGT
The DNA here is from genome assembly GCA_034698125.1 of Prionchulus punctatus. Classification (NCBI taxonomy): domain Eukaryota; kingdom Metazoa; phylum Nematoda; class Enoplea; order Mononchida; family Mononchidae; genus Prionchulus; species Prionchulus punctatus. The sequence goes on from JAQGBA010000610.1 coordinate 27,199, forward strand.
TCGTCGGATTCGGTTCAATGGGATTCATAATAACGTTTCCATTCATTGAATCGTATTTCGTCGTCGACAGATTGAAGCCGATGAACGGTTTGATCGTTTTTTATACGAGTATCGGGTTTTGTATGTCGCAAATGTTGTACTGTACGATATGCGCCGTACTGTTATTCGAATTTTGGTCGTTGAAAAAACGACTTTTCGCGTGCGATTTCGATCAATTGAAAATGAAATTAAGCTACTTTCGACGTAAACATTTTCTGCTAATGAAATTAACCGAGCAAGCCGATAATATGCTCTCATATTATGCGTTCGCCATATACGCATTCAACTTACCGACGTTCATCATGACGGCGTTCATGCTCGCCACTGAGACGGCGATGAACGCCGCGTCGAAAGTGACGTTCGCACTGTGGGTGGGCGTGTTACTATTTCAAATTTGCATCGTATCGTTGGTGCCTTCGGCCGTCAATTATTTGGTGAGAGCTAGCGAGAATTTATGCTTGCAAAAGCAGATAACGAGCTAGATTATACCATACTGTACTTTTTTTCGCTTGAATTCACACGAAATTTTTACTCCTAATCAGCGCATTATGCTTCCTGTTATCATTTTAATGAATACGAAATGAGCACGATCGGGATTTGTTGCTTGTCATAAATTTGTTGATAATAATTAATTGCAGATTAATATTTAATTATTTTTGACAACTGAGTTTGCATTATGAAATTGGACGAGAAAAGGTCATGTGATTCAATGTCACGTTTTTCCAGGCTCACACGCCGTTGAAGTTGTTGGAAGAAGTTTCAAATCGGTTCTCGTTGGAACCGGCTCAAATGTCTGCAAAAGTAATACCCTTGATTTTTTTTATGAAATCAAAATGTGTCCGAAAACATCTGTTCATGACTCGATTCGTGCATGTTTTTTAAAATTTATGGCTGTCTATAGTTTCATATTACTATAGTCCCTAGTCAACTATGGATCACAGACAAGTATGGTACTATCAGGGGGGGGGTCTGTATTAATACTGTTCACGGACAACTCGTCGGCTTACCGCGAAAAGTCCGTATCTGATATGTTGAGGGTTACTGAGATAC
>JAQGBA010000611.1:0-28276 GCA_034698125.1 Prionchulus punctatus
TTCCTGAAGAAGCCACATTTTCTCATCCGAAAATATGATATTTTCCACAGATTTTTGACCATGCCGTTTCAACAGTCACTTACATCTTTTCACTCGCTCTTCTTTTTGTTTTGTTGTAAGCCCGTGTCGTTTGATTTTTTTAAAGGGTTTTACACCCAGATCATATTTCAAAATTCGTCGCATCGTTCGATCAGACATACCGGCCTCCAAAGCCATTTTTTTGGCTGATCTCCCCAGATTCCTCCGAATTTTCTCTCTCGTCGCTTTGATCAATTGTTTTGTTCGAACAGTATGTTTTCGGGGTTTTCGTTGATGGTTTTTAACATCACCCGTTTCGGTCAATAAATCGATCACACGATAAATAAGATAGGGTTTGATTAAGAATTTTCGTACCTTTTTGAAAATTTGTGCACCAGTTAATCCGGCCTCAAAATGTTGTTTTATCAATAACTTCTTAGCTTCCATGACTAATTAAAAATACTAAATGAAGGAATTAAAATTTAAAATTTTAGGTGGAGTTAGCAGACATGTTGAGCTATAGTTGGATGTATTCCTTTTATAGCAATCGAAATGGGACACTAAAATGAGACCTTGTAGCAACTTATCTGCCGCACCCTGTACATTGGTCAAGTGCCCAGCGAAAAAGAATTCGAAGCATTTTGGCAAGCAATCGACGAACTAAACGTAATTCTTCACGATTTTTCGATCGAATACATTTATGGACCCTTGAAAACATACTTTTTTACTTTTTAGATAAACGTTGTGGTGTGGATCGACAATGGTTTGGCGGAAAATTGTCACATGCCGATTAAACAGTTGAACATACCGGAGAAATATGGGGCTTACTCAGTTCGAAACGTATCGATAATTTGTTTGTTAAACATGTGCAAAGCGTACGAACTGGAATTCATCAGATCTTATAAATTCACTGAAGGACAAGCGCGTCGTGTAAGAAAAATTAGTCATATTTCAGCAAAATTTCGCAGAAGTTTCCTTTTTTATTTATGTTGTTTATAGCTCATTGTGTTTCAAGTTCAAAATTGGCCGTGTACGAGTGGTGATGCTTTGGCACCGGAAAGACTAATGCATGTCGTTGAACACGTCGTCGTTTATCAGAAATCTATGTGCAAACCAAATTCGAATTCGAGCAACATTTTGTTGCAATGTAAAACAGGTACGGAACAATCGGCAACGTTCGCAGCAATATTCATCGGTCGTCAAATGTGGATGAGCGATTTGGAAGTAAATGTCGTCGGAATAATGCGTTACATTCGAAATTGTCGTCACGGATCGTTCACTAAATCAAAATCACCGGGTTTTCAAGCGCAAATCGTGTTCAGTGCAACCACGTTCCTAGTCAAAGGTACACACTATATATCGATTGCCTTTAGTTTCATGTAGCATTTTATGATTCATTTATCTTCTTTAGATAAACTTACAAGACCTGCAATTAATGATGCGGAAGGAAAGTTGAACCAGAATCAGTCGCCAAAGACGAGCATTGTTAAACCGAAAATACAAACCGGATCGTTGACCACGAGTTCGAAAAGTGTGAAATAATATTGATTGTCTTTCTTTCTTCTCTTTTGTAGATAGCCACTGAAGAATTGCTAGTCAATTTTGCAATCTGTCTATAGATAATAACATTCTATAAAAACAAAATAATGAAAAAATCCATAACTGTTTAAAAAATTTGTTTTTCCATTTGGTCAATCAAAAGTTTCGCGGAATCAAAGACATCATTTCAGAACTTCCGTGCTTGCTTTACGTGAGAAGAGAAACTGTGTCTGGTCTGTCTTGTAAAAGTTTTCGAATTTTTCTTGTGTGCAACAATTTCGTACAAAGTGCAGAAATAAGATTGATACCAATACTTACACTTCGTTACCAGTCGTTTCTTGATGCATTATTTAGCACAATTTGCTATTATTAAAACAATTTATCTTAAAATCAAATTGACAAATGAAAAACGTTTCGATTTATTTCAAGTCATTTGGCACAAAACAACAACATTTTTTATTACATTTAAAAAGTTATTTTTCAAACAAACAGCACAAATTTTAACGTTTGTAGCGGAAAAAATGAACCAGTAATAAAAATCGGTAACGAAATTTGGCATTTAAGTTAGTTTCTTGCCGGTGGAAGTATTTTGTCGCTGATAACCCGATCCGTGAAACTAATCATTTGTTGAATTGTGATTTGATTGTGCAGTGTTTCCAGGGATCGAATCGGCGGAACGAAAAACTGCACACCTGGACAATCACGAAATAAAGGTTGATAATTAATGGCGAGGAAAGATTTCATATTACAATACTTCGAGTAACATCAGACGCGCTGTTGTCTTGAAGTCCTTGCGGAGAACGCGATCCATAACCTACTATGGCTGTTGTCATTACACCTGGCACGCCTGAAACAACAGCGAAACATTCAGAAAAATGATACTAGTTTTTTAATTGTTTCATTCAGTTACTTAACGGTTTATCTTCTAAGCTCGATGCTTTACTGTCGGTAATCACCTGATTGCTCAGAAATTTATTAGATTGTCCTAAATTTAAAGACAAAATTATATGCATGTAGTTCACAAATCAGATAAAAAAAGTACAACTATTGCAAAAAACGACTGTATGCTTGAAAAAATTGTGAAGCCACGACTCTGAGGAATTGCTGCTGCGAGGTGCTAAAAATGAAACGATGATAAAGTTAGAAGCAACACGATTTAAGGCGATATTCGTCTAACATTACGTGTTTTATCGAATTCAATCGGCGCTAAAAAAGTAACTTATGGGTCAGAAACTGTTCCGCAAAAGATTGGAAATCATTCACTTTCTGAATCAGTTGCCAAACTAGCTGAAAACCACTGGTAAGACGAATCATTGGATGGCGGCGATGCCGCCCCAGATTCAGCCGAATATGATTGGTTGTTGTACATGAATTCGTCACCTATAACTTTGAAAAATGTCAAAAAATGAAACAAAAAAAAAATGTCTGTCTCCACTTACCGTCCGTTTCGTTTGCATCTTGAAGATGATACAAGGAATCGAGGTCCGATACGTAATTCTCCATGGTAACTTTTTCTGATAGCTAAATTCAAACTAATAAAAATATAAGACAGAAATGGAATCGAAAGACATTTATTTACGGAAGCGTCTTCCTTTTCCTTCAAGCCGTTCTTCTTTTTGCCACCGGAACTTGAACTGTTGTTGTTCTTATGAGAAAAGTCGAATTTATAATACTGAGGTCTTGAATTAAAATTTGGCAATAATTTGTAAATGCAGTTTACTAAATGAGTGATTCTTGCCTGTAACCGAGATCTGGAACGTGTTTAGTTTGAAAGTAAGTCATTGCACCAGGTGTGAAATGTATTTCAACATGAAATCGACTCGCCGACTGGACGTCTTTCGAAGTATCTTCGTAAAGCATAAAAATCAATTGAGACATGTAGTTGAATTCTGTAATGTGTGACAAAAAATTTAACGCTCGTTTGTATTGGGAACAGTTACCCTAAAAATCAAAGAGCTGTCAAACTTTCAACAAACATAAGTTTCAACGAAGATTACCTGAGAAAGTAAGTCAAATCTAATTAAGTTCATTAAAGGATGAATATGACTTTCGCTGGTGAAGTATATTCTGGATCTAATGTGTCGAAACGGGTCGATTATTTCTTTCGTTGATGCGCTAGAAACAAAAATACAAACACGGACCAGACAAATTCGAGAAGAATAGCGAAATGATAACAAGGCATACTGAGGATCCAGCCTCGTAGCAGTTTCGTCTTGAGCTCCGTCGATTGAACGTTTAAAATTGTACGATAATTTCTTTATAAGTGGAGTACAAATTTGCTGGGCGACGAAAAGTTTATCTTCTTTTGTAATTCCAAATCGCTGCAAACAGCAGTAGGTAGAGGTAGAGATTTAAAAAGATAAAACCATTTTGTGCAATACTTGAGGCACAACTACATCCGCCAAAAGTTTAGCAGCAGTGAAAATATCTTGCATTTGTACCATGTTTAACGCTCCGACGTTGTGTTCCATGTCGTATTTTATACTCTGAAATCACAAATTTGTGTTTCTTTCGGAAACGAGTCAAAACAAGAACTTAATTTCTACATCGTAAATATCGGGAATTTTCAATATATCGTAGTGGACAAGATCTTTATCGTCGATGGATTTAAAGTCTTTCGCCAATTTTTTCCAACGACTGTGCACAAATGCCCATGTTTCATCGCAGTATAGTTTATTAGTGCCTTAATCGAAATGATAACAACGGAATGTAAAATGCATAGAATAGATTCCTTTTTCGATCTACCATTGGCCTTCGTAGCCTCCTGTTTGTCCAATTTTTGCTTTATGAGATTACAAAACGTTTCGATCTGTTTACTCAATTTTTCGCACATTTTTCTTGGATTTTTGATGACAACAAGAGCTTTTTTGATTGCAATATCTTCCGTAGGGTTTAACTGAAAAGAAATATAATAATGAATAAAAACATGTTGTTTGTAAAGAAATTATTCGAACAGCGTTCATATCTTCATCGGTTAACGTCCTATCGAGTTCCATGTACTGCCGTATTAAATTTTTTGCTGCAGTTTGGTACTGCCTTTCATCTTTATCGTCGCCCAATATTGATTCCATTTTATCGGATTCTACCATCTGAATTAAAATCGGTGGCAATTCGCCCTCAAGCGCCAATAATCCCTGAAACACGGAGAACATTTTCTTTCGTAATCATGTGAAACGAAAACGTGTTACTTTAGTGAAAGCTGCGGCTGTCATTTTGACTCGCCCTTCATCGGATGCATAGATTTTCAAATCGTGTCTGTATGTACTGTGCAGTCGTAAAAATCCAATTCCTGTGGTAGTATCGGTTTGCCTATCCAAGCAGTATAGAGATTGAAACGCTTTTCCGAGATATTCGGCCTGTAATTTCCCGGCGTCCGTCAGTTCGCCGCCCCATTTTACGATCAACAGAAGTTTCGAACGACAATCGTACTCGTCGCTAGTTTCGTAACGGAATTGCACTTTGCGATTTATTCCAGAAAAGGAATACCTAGAAAATATCTTGAAAGAACATGTCGATTACTTTTTGCGACTGATAAAACAAATTTACAGTTCTAAAGCCATTTTCAATTGCTCCAAACGTCGACTGTCTTCGAATATGTTTTTACTTTTGTCTGTTACATCTTTTAGCACTGATCGCGCGACATCCAACACAGATTGCAGTTCGTTCGGTCGTTTCAGTTTAATCTTTGCCTTATTCGGGCTATACCTTTCGAACAATGACACGAATCTAGAAGTAAATGCTCCGATGAAAATAAAGTCTGATACAACGGTAATCTCTCCATTTACCTTTTGTCGCGAACTTCCATTTTTAGTTTTTGTTTTGGTGTCCTATCGCCGTGGCGTATAACAGCGAAAACGCATCTGAGAGCCATCATTTTGTCATCTTTCGACACATTCAATGGTCGCTTATTGTCTGGCATTGTGTATTCTATTAAATGAATAAAGGTGCAAAGTAAATGTTAAAAGCTAATTTATAGCTCATCTTTCGACTGACCTAATTGATAATTTGCTTCTCCGGGTCGCATTCTACGTAATATTAAGTAACCTATGATTTGAGCTGCGTCTTCGTAATATTTTGTCGATTTTTTAACGAAAGAGAAACCATTCACGTCGCACACGTAAGATTTGCCGTCGCTACATCGTAACAAATCGAACCCGCAAACTGTTTGCTAAATTATTTAAACAATTTCGCAGATAAAGCGATTATTTGCGCGAAATGAATTTAAACACCATACTTTAAAAGCAAGAACCACTTTTCGTGCGATTAATTTTTCTGCTGGATTAAGAATGATTGGATATCTGACTTCGGTGCCTGTATCATCGCGATTGACTATTCCGTCAAGTGCCGGGGATTTACGAGCTTCTGCATGGGCATATTCCGGACCAACTGCGTATATCTACAAATAAACGATGAAAAAGAGACGATCCCAAAATTAAACGATCAACTTTCTCTTTACTTTGATATCAGTGCCGTTAGTTTGCAAAAATTCTTCATAAACGAATGAGCCTGTTTTACGAATTGTATTTTCAAGCGAATAGCTACTACTTTTATTTTCAACCTATAAAAAATGAGAAAATCGAAAAGAGCAAGCTTTTTATCGAAAAGATCTCTGGAAAGTGTCATTGCACTTTGCGGAATAACTTTTGCGATCCTCCACCCGACTGAGGTGGATAATAAATTCTGATATTGTGATCTTCGCTGGATACTGGTTTTTCGACGAAAGGCTTCGTAAATGTTTCACCATTGACGATGATATGATCTTCAAATTCGATAATGACTCCGTCTGAACGCATTCAACAATATTGCTCCGAAATGATTTTCGAGAATAGACGAGTAACATCACAAATTGCTTACCTGGCCTATCCTTTTGACTTCGCCACAATACTTGATACCTTGGAATTTGAACACCGTTAGCTTTTAAAATTTCGTATGTTGTAGCTCTAAAAATTATGAACAGTTTCTTTTTCTATAAAAATGCTCATATTTTTATTGAATTTCACCTGTTTAATAAATCAAACTGTTTTTCGATATCGTTTATACACCAGATTTTTCTCAATTTTATGTAATTTAAGACTTTTTCTAACGGAAAACCATCGGAATAGAAACTCACTAGTACGTCGCAAATTGGCCATTTTTCAACTGGTTGATGAAATATTGTTGGTTCCGAGAAAATAATAGTTTCTAATTCGCTGTATAGTTCGATGAGTTTCGCCAAAATTTGTTTCATTGGTTTACCATTCGCCTTTTTACTTCGAGCGCAAATACCGATCAGTAATTTCTTTGCCTTTTCAGTCATTGTATAGCGACAACATTGAATTTAAAAATAAACACAAGTCTTTTTAATTATGTACGTGTTACAAAACTTTATAATGCACAAAATTTGGAACCAACCGTTCAGAAAGGCATCACAATTTGAAAATTAATCATCACTTTACGTTGTTTATTTATTCTTTACAGTCTTACTTATAGATTGTCAGGGGGCCATGCACAAATGACATCATGCAAAATTTTTCAACCCCCACCCCTCTCCCCCATGTGGTGGTGGTGGTGATAGTAGTAGTTAGTTAGTAGTAGTGCTTGGTGGCGGTTACGGATGGTATTGATGGTAATAGTAGTTGCAATTGACGTGGTGGTGATGGTGGTGTCATGATAGTTATTGATGGTGGTGTTGGGTTGTGGTGGTGCGGGACTTGGTGTTTCAACCCTTACTCTTACTGCACTAGTAAACCAGGTGGGTTGTGTGCCTTCTCTCAGGTTTCAGCGCGAAATGCAATTTGAAAGTTTGAATTTTGACTCCAGACATGAAACACTTTACACTAAGTGATGTCACCCCCCCTCCCTTTGCATGATGTCATTTATGCATGGTCCCCAATCAGTATCGGACGATATTTTCGCTACGGTGCGTTTACTTCCTTTTCAATAACGGTTCAGGTTTGAAGATACGTAGCTTCACAAAAATATACATGTAAACACCGGTAAAACGACAAAAATGGAAAACAAATAGTTTCCAATTAGAAAAAACTTATTACGATCTTGTCATAAACTTTTGATCAACTTTTACTTTTCAAATAAGTTTTATTTTTTATTGGAGGAAGCAAGCGAATATGAAATTTTCTTATTTCGTGTTTTCTTTGCACTTTTGTTTTACTATTTTTGTCCTTATCTCGCTAAGAGCCAATTTAGTTTTATTTTTTCCAGGCTATCATATAAAAGTAAATCGAATATATTTCCAAATAAAAAGAAGAGCGAGATAGAAAATGAACACAAAAAAGCAACAAAACAACGGCTGGAAACGTAATATATAAAAAAATTAAATCGCAATGAGAGGGGTAACCAAAATTTTTTTTGTATTTTGAAACACGTTACAAGTAAAATCTTAAAAATGCGCAGCAGAATTAAACAAACATCATTGACCCTTGTGATTACTGTGTTCCCTTTCTTTTGTATTCCAACTTCAGAATTCTCAATTAACAGTTGGATTATCAATTCGAACCGATTCTTCTGTTCGATCAATCAAATAAATTAAATCTGTCGATCGGAACATCAGACATGCGTGTTTTTAAAAAACAACTCAAAACGAACGCTTCGCCGTTACATATTCGAATAAATTGGTACGTTTAACGTATATGCACAGAAACTCTCAATTCAATACGTAAGGCGCCGAATACCGAAACGAGAAAAAAAACCAATTAAGAAAGATGAAAAAAGTATGAAAAAAAACAACGAAGAGACCTCAGCAAAAAAACTGAAACATTTTTTAACGCGATATTCGCTAAATAATTAATCACTTAAATTAGAACAAAATCTTTATAAACATTACACCGAGGCGTACCAAACGGAAAAAAGTAAATCAATCTTCTTCAAACGAGGAACGCACAGAAATTTCAAAAATATTCATTCAAAAATCAACATTTCGACGCCCTTACAACGACGAATTTCAATTTCACGAAAATAGTTGCAATTTAATATTTATTCTACCTTCGGAGCATCGTTTCGATGATGCCAAGCGTTCGGATCGGTCGCTAACAATAATTCGGCTCGAGAACAAAGTCGACTGTAGCGTTTTTATACGTGAAACCAATAAATAGTAAATCCACAAAAAAAACAATATATAAAAGTTTCGAACATATATGGACAACGAAAAACAAAATTTCATTCCCTTAAATGTCGAAAAAACGCATCGTAAACGGGAACTACTGCAGCAAAAATATAACTTACACGTATACATAAACGGGGAAAAAAACAAAAACGAACGAACAAAAAAACGAATAGATATTTGAGAAATTCATCGGACGAATGAAAAAACAAACAAGAAAAACCCAAAAACGGCAGCAGCGTTACACATGTACTATTTTACAGGTTATAAAAAAACACGGCAAACGCGCCAAAATTGAACCTCGAAACAGAACGAACAAAACACATCGAATTAACGAAAACAAAAGAAGCCAAAAATAAAATCAAAAAAATGAGACGATGTTCATTCAGGGGTTTAAGTGTCAAAAGAAGTAAAAATCAACCGTCACTGTACCACGATTCGGGCGCCGTTTTAGAATCGTAAAAAATCGCGTTATATCTATATAGATAATTTGATATGAACACGGGAAAAGTTTCTGAAAAGAAATCGAAAACGTGTTCCATCATTGTACAAGAAATAAACGTGTTCCTCAGCATTCATCATAAGCATTTTTTTAAATTCATTTGACTTAAAAAGAATATTCTCGAGAACGAGAAAAATAGCAAAAAACGACCGACGTCAGTGCGAAATAGCGACAGAAAACCATCGTCGTCGAAGAAAATCATAGTAATACAGTACCATTTTGCGCCAAATCAAATCGAAAACAGAAAAAAAATCACGATAATAGGTTTGTTAATGCAAACAACGAAACGAAACAAAAAATACGTCGCTTCATTGAAGGATTTGTGAACATCTCAAGTTAGAACTTAATTATAAAAAAATAATAAAACGCATTTTCCAACACAAAATTGATTTTGGCACGTTCTAGCCCTCGTCGAGACGATAACTATTTAATTTTTGCGGACGATCGCTACTTGGCTGACCAACGAACGAAACGTAAAAATGCAGCGAATGAGAATATTATCCAAAAAATTTCTGTTTTCGAAACGTTTCGTTCGTCGTTGATAACCAAATCTCGACCGAACGACATGAAACAATTATGGTATAAAAACAATCTTATGTCACACCGATTATCGTTCCGTCGCGACGAACCGTTGAAGTAAAACTGCGAACAGTAGTGCAATTAGAGAAAATCCAACTAAAATCAGAACGGCCCACTGACGATCGGACCATTCGCCCGCAACGACGCCGCTAGCGTCCGTAGCGCCGGCGTTCGTAATTTCGGTCGAATCGGATATCCTATCAAAAGAAAATAAATCGTGTGACGAAACCGAGCACGCTAATTCGAAACTTTAGACTGAAAAGCTAGAAATTTTCGTCGCTCACCTGTGTTGGCCAATTTGTTGAGAAGGGATCGAAAAACTAGCGAGCGACGACCAAGCGCCGTACGTTTCAACTTCGGACCCGTCGTCGGCGTCTGGGCTGCAACGAATGGCGGCGATTTTTACTCTATACGACGCACCATGAATCAAACCAGTAAGCGTGTAATTCGTTGAAACGCCTTTGTAGACCTGAAACGTGAAAAACTGAAGTTTATTTCGGCTCGAAAAAACGCCCAGCGTATTTATTTACAGTTTTAAATTCGTCACTGGTCGAAGTGACAGACGATGGTCGACTAGATGAGGCTGTTTGTAGACAATATATTAATTTTTCGCCGACGTTCAACGGCATTTTAACTGGTTGCCATTCAATTTGATACGACGTTTCGCCAGTTTCGCTCACTTTCGGCGAAGCTAAAAAACTATTCGTTACAATCCTTTTCAACCAAAATCTGTCGCGTCTCGATTACATTTTATGGCCGGCGGGGGCGAACGCGAAGTTTTAAACGAATACAAGTCCGACCAAGGGCCGACGCCGCCCGTTGATGCGCAGGCCCGTAAACGGAATCGATACGTCGTCGATTCGTTCAATCGTGGCACCTTGCAACTGCGCGCGTTGCCGTCGAAAACGGGTGAAAATGCACCGATTTTGTTTTCCATTTCGACCGTATAAGTGAATGTTTCGTTTTGAGCACCAACGGCGTTCGACATCGTAGACGACGTTGATGATGATGTTCTCGGTTCAGACCATTTTAATTTCAGACTATTGTGTGAAGCGGACGCGACTTCCAGGGCAGGCGGTTGAGGAGGGCGGCTGAATGTTAACGCGCGTAACGACGACGAATACGGACCAGCTGCAACGTCGTTCAAAGCTTGAATTCGAAACCTAAACGGTACAATCGTTCTTACATCGTTCAAAGACTAAAAAACAAATTTGACGCTCGAACTTTTATAACGTACCTATAAGCGGTTTCCGGTTTTAAATTTTCGACGACATATTGAAAACAATGAGCGGGCAATTGAATTGGTAAATCGGTATCGTCGGGCGCCGGTTGTACGTCTAAATTGTATCCGATCAATGCGCTTCCATTGTCGCACGGCGCCTCCCAATAAACAGAAATCTAGACGAAAAATACATCTTATTATTAACGTAAAAGTAAAAAAAGCGTTTATGGTTTTTAATCTACCTCAGTTGTCGACGCTGTCTCGGTGGATAAATTAGTCGGCGCATCCGGAGGTCCAGGTGGCGTTCGAACGACGAACGTCGGACTAAACTTAGAAATACCCGCGCTGTTTACAGCCTAAAAAAGTGATAAATCGTAAGAGATAAACTGAAACGTCGTTTGCGAATCAAGTTTTTGCCTCGATAGTGAAGAAAAACGTTTTATTACCTGTACTCGGAAAGCGTAATCGTTGGCCGGAGACAAACCACGCGCTTCGTGCGTTAAGTTAACCCCGCAGTAAACTTGAACGAATGGTCCGAATTCAAGTTCAGCGAACGACATGACGCTACTCACCAACGACGTCGGCGAACCGGTGGCGGACGACGACGACGCCGTCGACGCGGAAGAACTGTGAATGACGCCCGCCGACAGCGGCAACGGTAAAGACGTACCGTCGTCGACCACAATCGAACCAGCGTTTGAGACCAAAGATCCAATTGGCAGCAAGTCAGGCACTTGCAAACTAACGCATCTGAAAAAATAAACAAATATGCAACGAAACAAGGCACATTTCGGTATCAAAAAAATTTTGCATGAATCAACAATTTTACTTCCTCGATGCTTGTTGTAACCGATATTCCATAATTGGCGCGCCGTTGAACATCGTCGGCGCATCCCAACACAAGTGCAGGCAAGTAGAGTGCGATTGAACGCAACGCACGTTTTGTGGATGTTCAGGCGGAGCGGCGGCTGTTTGACATTCGAAACAATCCGACCAATGACCGGCGCCGGCTTTATTATGCGCGCGAACGCGAAAACCGTAGGACCGACCGGGCGTTAGGTCGCCGACGACGCATTCGTTTTTCGCATCCTTATAGACGATGCGAGGACTTTGACGAGAGAATACGTTCTCGGCCGACTCCAAATTCACTTCGTATTCCGTGATTTCCGAACCGCCGCTAGTTTCGGGTGACGGCCATTTTAAACTCACGCTGGTCGATTTGGCTTTGCCGATCATCGTCGGCGGTCGACATTGGCCTGGGGCGACGGGCAACGTCGACACGTTGAAGGGATCGGAAAACTAAACAAAAAACCTTCGAGATTTCAAAGAAAGTACATAGCGCGTTTTTCAATCACAAACCCAGCGTACTAAAAAATGTTCAATATTACAGGTAAAAAACTAGTAACCTATATCGACAGGCTTACCGAACTTTGGCCGCCCAACGACGTGCAAGCGACGCGAAATTTATAGCATAGGCCAGGCTGTAAACCGTTGACTAAATGTTCCTGTTCACTACCGTCGTAAATTTCCGACCAACTGCCACCGTTCGTCCCGTTATCGAATTCCAACCTGTAGGAGATAATTTCGCCGCCGCCGGTGTCCTTCGGCGGATCCCATGTAATCTTCAAGCTGGTCGACGAAACTCTTCCTTTCAACGTAGGCTTCACCGGCGCTTGCGGTCGTCCGGGCAACGTGCGACACGTCAACACGTCAGATTGTTGACTTTGACCTTCTTCATTACTGGCACACAACCGAAAACGATACTCTTTGTTTTTTTGCAAGCTTTGAACAACGTGCGTCGATTCTTGCGTTCTGCACACTGGCAAAAATCCGTGGCCCTGTAAAGATAGAAATTTTCGATCAAAGAACTCAGCTTATAACGCAAATTGGATTATCGAAAAGACGTCGACAATCGAAGCACGGAGAAAGTTTGTTGCATAGGAAGTAAAAGTTTGGGCTCATATAGCAAAACTTCACAGTGAAACAAATTTCAAGTTATGATCAAAGGTTGAATTTTAAATTTCGAGTTTAAGAATCCTTACCGTGAGCGGATCTTCCATTAATAATTCAAATTCGTCGTCGCCATCGCGTTTCAGCCACGCCAACGTCAACGAATGAGATGTCGTTTGAATTAATTGCGGAGGATCGGGCGTTTGAGGCGCCGCACCGGTCGTTTGTACCAAGAGAACGTCCGAATATTCGCTAAAAAAACGAAAGAAAAATTACGTTTCCATTTAGTTATCGTTCGTTCGATAAAAGCGCACAAAAATGGGCAGTTAATATTACCTTTTCCCGTGTTGATTACTCGCCGCCAAACGAAACCGATAGAGCGTCGACGGTTGCAGTTTATGAATTTTAAATTGTTTATTAATATTGCAAAAAATTTCCCGGAAACAACTATCGGGATTTGCGCTACTGCCGCCGCCGCCGTTCGACGAGGACGACGACGAGGCGCCGACGTTTTGTTGGGTGTCATCGATTTCCAAATGATAATTTGCGATACGAGAACCGTTTTCGCACGGAGGAACCCAACGAAGCACCATTGATGTTTTCGTTCGTTGGGACATTCGAGGCGGCAACGGTTTATCGGGATGGGTCGGTTTCGTTTTGAAACCCACAGGCGACGACGGTTCACCGTTTAATCCTCGCTCCTCCAACAAGGCGCGCAGTCTATAAATCATAACAGTGTCACAAGTCGAGATAACAAAACATTTGTCATATAAAAAGTTTAACTAACATACGCAACTATAGTTCCGACTACAATCATAATCAGCTGTAATTCACTGAACATTTTTAGTTACCTCACAAAATATTCGGTGGAAGGTTTCAAATTGGTCAACATTTGATGAGAATTATCGGCTTGACAGCGATAATTGTTTCGATTCTCGCCGTCGGGTTTTCGTTCGTACACCATAACTTCGTACGTAAATTCCGACGCGTCGATTTGCGGAAACGGTCCACCGCTCGCTGACGCCTCGGAGCAATCCAACGGTTGCCATTGCACGAGCGCGTCACGCGGACCGATATCGCAAACTTGGGGCGGTTGAATTTTCGACAACATTTCGGCGATTTTCGCAAATTCTTCGTCTTCCGTGCCGCTGGTTGCGGCGCTGTGGTTGTCGTCGATTGCGACGTCCGTCGATTCGTGATCATCAACGTTTCGACAATCTGCATCAACGAAATTGAAAACTATTAAACGAAGTTCCTTTCGACGTTATATACAAACTAATTACCTGAAAAAACGTCCGGTTTTCGTTTCGGAAATCCTTTCGGCACTCGCAAAACTTTGTTACTCGAGAAAGGGGCTTCTGAAACAAACGAAACCGTCACAAAAATGAAAACAAATTTTGGTTTTATTTTTCATTCACACCTTCTTGGCTGATATGCAACTGGCAGACATGATGCGGATCCGTATGTAAGGCGGGTATTGATGAAAAATAAGGCGGCGGACTGTGGGCTAAAGAGCCAGCGGGCACCGTCGGCGGCGTTATACCGTCAACGTGACCATTTTGCACCGGCACGAATTGTACATTCGAAGCCAATGGACCGTTCTGAGAAGCGAAAAAATAGCAATCGTCGTTCATGTTGAGAGCAATTACTACTATACACTTTCAAACCAGCCACGTTTCAGTAAAAACACCAAACAAGTATAATATGATTACGCGTCACCTATTTATTCGATAGCTATCTAGGTGCTAGCTGCCCGTTTGTCAATCTAGATTAACGTTCTAACTAGATTAAACATTTTAAGGCTAAATTTAAAACAGAGATAAAACAAAGTTTTCATACATTCACTTTTCTATTCAAGCTTTCAGAAGAAAAGAAAAGGATTTTGGCGAAAAATGTTCATGTAGTGCACTTTTTTAATTCACTTATACGTTTCAAGAATGCACGACGAACGGTAGTGCCATAAAAAGTAAGCAAACTAATGTTACGTTGATTCGACGTCATAAATTGGTTTTCAGGCCGTCGAACGTTACGAAACATTGGCGCGTGTGTATTTTAGGAGCCCCACTTCCCGTCACCGCATCGCCGTCGTCCTCAGTATAACTTTACTTCGACGTCTCGTCTGCATGCGTCGTCGTTGTCGCCGTTCGTCAGTGCACACATTTAAACTGTGCATCAAGCACAAGTGACACAAAGTTCTTGCCAATTCACTAGTCGAAACAGGGCCACAGGTTAGTGTCCCGTCGCATTTTTCGGAATCTACCAAACTGCAGGCTGGTACAATTCAAGTTGTAGGACGCGCACATAGGACACAAATACGAATCGGCGAAATGGCCTATCTTTTTTAGCAACGTTGTTTTTCTTTATTTTTTGACCGAACTGACGTCGTTGAGGTATTATGCTATTTTTTTATTAGGTAGTCTAGAATTTCGACGTGCTTGCGCCGGGTATTTTCAACTAAAGTGTTCTTGAAAACAACGTTAAGTCAAATCAACTTAACGCTTAGGAAATTTCCCCAGGATTCAATTTAGCTCTCATAAAAACTCATTCATTAAAAACATACAATGACGACGACGGCGACGACTTGAATTGCGAATTGCGACGAAAGGCTGCAAAGGAGTATGCAATTTTCCCTCAAGAACAGAATCTAGAAGGTCTTCGTCGTTGGAGTTCAAACAGTGCTCGTTTAAGTCCATCGACGACGTTTTTATTTCGAGGCTTTTTTTCGACTCGAACCGTGTCAGTCTCCAGTTCAGACGTCATTGGACGATATCGATTTAAAAAAGCCTCAAAAGCGAAACGAACGAGGTCGTAAATTTGCAATGCCACACGATGTTTTGCAAAATAGCCTCATTTTTAAAAGGTGAAACGCTGTAACATTCACTTGTCGGATATTAAGGGTTATTTTGTGAGGACAAATCGCAGCAACAATTAATTCACGTTTTCATCGCGTCCAAAGACAAATTTTCACCGCTATTTTAAAATGACTGAAAAAGATTTAAACTAGAAACAAAAAACCATTTTAAAATCTGTTTAAATCGCTAAAAATCGAACTAAGAACCGTCCCCGACTATCGTAAATAGTACGAAAAAATGTAATCCAAACAACGCCGACGAATGGGGCGACGGTTCATCGCGGATTTTTCTTCTTCTGTTCATTCATAAAACGCGAATGACGTCAAAACGCACTTTATATTAATTCTGTTCTCGCTACGCAAGCAAAGACGGGCGGTTAAAGGAACGATGCAACGACGTCAACGGCGCGTTTTTCATTACGGTATTATTACTTCTATACCTGCAATTCCCTGCTGGCTCGCCCACGATAATTTCATTCAATTTTCTCAAACGAACGAAAAAAACCAAATGAAAACAAGCCATGCAAGGCAGTGATACTGATTAAAAAATTTACTCGACCGCGGCTGACGCTATAAATCTTCGAAATTTATCCCACTTATGATAGACGCCGATGACATAAGGAGAAACAAAACAAAATGTGGAACACTTTTTAAAAATAAAAGAACGCCGACAAAGTTCGGTTTACGGAACTAAACAATCTCTAAGAGCGTTAAAACACAGAGCAAATCGTGAAAAAACATGAACTGCTAATGTTTGTATACGTTCATATACAACATTGATTTTACAAAAATCATGTTAAAAAGTAATACAACAAATGAATACTTCGTTTGTTACTGAAACGTGACTAAATTTGTTTTAACATATTTGTACTAATTTAGCGTAAAATTTCCTTCTTACCGGCATGTTTCTACATGGAAAAGGTCCGGCCGATAACGGTGGCGTTTGCGGCGATAAAATTAAATGCCTCAAAACGCCGCTTTCGTCGACGATTTGTTGCACAATATGACCGGGCGGCACATGCAAAGGAAGGGGCACGGGCGGAGCTGAATCGTGACTGCTGACCATTCGAACTGTCGCCGGTCCTTAAAACAAAAAAAATTATTTAAAAGCGCATTAATCTTCAAACATGGTTCACGATTAAGAATTTTTAAATACAATTTGCAGTACAACTTGGTGACAGTTTTTAACTGTTGTTTCTTGATATGATTCCTTGTTTGTCAAGAATTATTCGCCTTCATGACAACACGTTATAAAATAATCAATTAACCGTTATGAATTTTTGTTTTGACATCATACCGTAATATGTAAGCGCGAGATTTTTTGCTGTTCGATTAAAGCTTAGTTCGAAGTTTCCTCATTTCACAAATTTTTGTCAACAAAACAAAAATTTCAAAACATGACACGATACGTAAACAGGTAAAAAAATTTCTTCATTCGAACAACTCGAGACTTAAATCGAAATTCGTGGTAAAAGGGAAAAAGTGGTTTTCATGAAAGGCAAAAATTTGTAAAACATTTTAAATGAAACTATTTTGCTGGACGATGGATCGTGTTATTTAGAAAAATGAAAACAGTTAACAAACCGGGTAAAAAATCACACTTTCCAACCAACCAACAGTTTGGTAATCGCTGTTAGTTATTTATTAGCACCATTATTTTTATTGAAAATGTTTGTTTGATGTGTTTATTCGTAAATAATTTCAAGGCTAAAAACATTTTCGGCGTCTCATTCGATGAACGAATTCTAGATTCGAGAAAAACCGACGATTGCGAAAAAAACCAAACAGTCCGTCGTAGTCAGTCGGTTGCGACGACGCGTTGAAATGTCTCAGACAAAACGTTTTAACTTGCACAAGAAAAGTTTTATAAAACGAGAAAACTTAAAAACTGCTTTGGTCTGGTCGGTCGTACCATCGAGCGACGACCTCGGAACGAGAGAAAAACGCATGACAAACGAAAGAAAACGCCGTCGACGACGGCCTGAAACCGCAAGAAAAGCAAAACAAACCGACGAACTAAGCGAAGAATGTCAAATGTTATTGCCGAAGTGCGTTTAAACTGAAATCAACTAAAATTCTCACGATTTTTTGAAGCAATCACACCCGCAAACCTTGTTCCTAACCGGAACTCAAACAAACTGTACGCGGGCGGTGCGAATAAGTCCAAAATCCAGTTCCACGTTTTTTATCTTATATTTTTTTTCGAAAGATTCCCGGTCGACCTCGAATAACTTCTATTCTCCTTTGATTAAATTTGTTATCGCAGGTATATTTGTAAAAAATGTAGACGATGCATGACGTGCGTTGAGGAAAATTGCAGTTATTGTTGTACGTACGTTTTTATTTATTGTACAACTATACCGAAATTCGTTCGCGTTACAAGGTCTCATGCAGGGTTTTCATAGAATGTGTCGGAAAAACGCAAAAATTTTTAATTCCGCCCGTCGGCGAGCCAACTGGGGCGAATGTGTGGCGCCCAGTAAACTACAACGACAAAGACGACGTCGTTGGAAAAACGGCTGGTTTTTCTATCGGTCAAACCATTTTTAAGCGTATCAACGAACGAACTTTATTTTCGTTTCCAAAAAACGTTCACAGTTTGGACGACGACGAGTGAAATTGTAAAAAAAACCTTGCCACGATCTATCAGAAATGTGTCGCCGGGCGTTGCGAATGTGAAACAAACACGGTTCGTCCTCTTTCCCCGACCAGGAAAGCGAAATATAACGCTTAAAAACCATCTGAAGAAACGAAATCACATGAAAGAACTAACCGACGACGAAAAACAAATCGTCGCTCGTTATTTACTACAGATGCGACCTTTTTCTTTCTGTGAAATCTCTTTTCAAATCGACGTCGTCGTCGTCGTCGTCGTCGGACGAACGACCAGTTTACCCTACAAACCGGTTGCATGGAACGTTTGAACTGGAGCCATAAACATCCAACGAGTCAACGTATAAAATGTTGGTCAGTAAAAATTTTCCCCCGAAACAAAATCGAAAAATTCAAACGAAAGCAGATCACAAATTTCACAACACTAGATGATTTTTATGATAGTTTTTCTGGATTTTAAAGCAAAACGCAAAATTTTCCGCGGAATAACGTCGAAAGCGGACTGTTTTTCTAAGCGAATTTTTTCTGCGAGTATGCGACAAAAAAAACTTCGAGACAGGTCCAAAAACAGTCAGGAACGTCAAATAAATCAACAAATCGCTGACAAACCTCGTTATGTAACACCAAATGTTGCTAAACTCGTGAAGTTCTACTTATTGGGCGACGACGCACATTTATAAAGAATGATAATGTTGCTAATTGTTCGTATAACATTGTATGTAAACAAAAAAATCTTTTTTATCAGTTGTCAGTTTTTGAATGACACGAGAAATAACTCGTTTAACTTGCACGAATCTATAAATTCCGTCATTGATTCATTATTCGGTGCATGATTCGCGATTTCGAAGCAAAAAACCAACTATTAGAATGGAACGAATGAAAAAAAAAACAACAACTAAACAGGCGTCCATACTTTCACGTCTTCAATTCAAACGCAAAAGCTCAGCGTACAATTATTTCCTACGGGTAAAAGTAACCTTTGAAGAAAGAAAATTAACGATTGTACGCTAAGTTAAAAAAAAAATTATATGAAACGGTTGAAAAACGTGCCTTAAGTAAATTGCAGGTAATTTCGGCAATAACGACTTGCAAAAACTAGTTTCACATAAAAACACCGTATGTATTTAGAAAACAAAAGAAGGAAACGATATTTTTACCTGGAATGTGTTGGATATCGTTGCCAACACGAACCGATAACGTTTCGCCGGGATTAACGTGCACATAAACAGCGTGAGGACCGACGGACGGCGCGCCAGCACCAGAACCGTCGACTAAAGCGGGAGGACTGGACGTTCGACTATCTCCGTTCGATCCTCCTCCTCCTCCACCGCCGCCGCCGCATCCGCTGCCCGAAAGACCTTGGTCGGTGACGTTCGCCGCCAGACCGCTGCGACTTCTGCTATTTCCGGGCGTTTCTTGATTTCGATTCGATCCGCCACCCCCCATCGATGTCAAATGATTCGCCGACGTTCCGTAACTGCCGTCCGCCGAACCGACGCCGCCGTAAACGGGTGGCGCGACGGCGTGATAATTTATACCGGGCGCGACGCCGCCGCCGCTCGAACATCGGGCGTGATGTTCAGGCGACGAATTATCGGCAGCTAATCCGCTGTCGATGCTTTCCACTAAATACCCACTACCGCCGTCGGTGACGTCGTGCGTGGAATCGGCCGACTTGGATGTCGACGGCGAATTGTGCATCAACGCGTTCGTCGACGTAACGCATTGTTGCTGATTCGTGGTCGAATTTGACGCAGTCGGTGGTGCTGCCACCGACGTCGACGAGTTCAACTTGCGTTGCTTCGATTTCGAATTCTTTCCGTTACTGATTTTGCACATACCGCCGCCCGTCGACGAATTATTACTGGACGTCGTCGAATCGCTGGCCGCGGCCGATGTCGGCAAGGACGAATTTAAATCCTTCAAACTGCCGCTACCCGCGTCCGACGAATCGAATACAGTCGCTGAATAGACGACTGTCGACGTTCCTGCTATACCGTTGTGGTGTTTCTGATGATACAGATCGCCGACTAAATGAGGCATCGACGACGCCGTAAGATTCTGATGGTGAAAATTCACGTTCAACGCCGCACCGACGGTCGGATTGCCGTGTCCGCCGCCGTTAACGATCAACGTCGCCGTATTTTGATGAACGGGCATGAACGACGGATGCACGATGTTAGTCGCGTTTGCGAACATTGCGGCGGGAAAAGAATTTACATTATTCGTCGCCGAACCGTCGACGTTAACTAAATTAGCTCCATTGGCGTTAGCGTACGCTTGCGATTGACCGTTATCGAAAAACGCCGGCGGCAAATAATTTCCGGCGGCGAACTGTTGATGATGATGGTGAATATGATGCTGTTGCTGTATGCCGCCGTGCTGTTGATGCGCAGACGGCGGCGGCGGATAAGAATAATCGACCGCCGCCATATGATGATGCGGCTGATTATGTAACGTGGCGGCGGCCAACGAGCCGTTGGACGACAACGGCATTACCGTTTGAAGGTAAGACTGCTGCAGCTGTTGCTGCGCAGGTACGTCGATATAATCGTGTCGAACAAATACGCCGCCGTAGCACGACGTCGTCGAATTATTATTGTTGTTCGTGGTCGTCGTCGTTAAACCGCCGACAATCGTTGGTTGCGAACGTTGCTGCTGATGCTGATGAGAATTATTGTTGAACGTAAGATGAACGCCGACGTGCGTATTATTATGCAAATTAACGCTGCCGCACGACGACGTATTTAATAAACAAAATTCATTACTTTCCACCAAAGTCGGCGAATTTACAATTACCATTGTAACAAATTTGTTCTACGTTAGCAACGTCGTAAATTTCATTCATAGCTCCAACGCAAATATCTGAAATAGAACAAAATGTATATTCATCATTGATTGGCTTGGCTGATTGCGAAAAGAGAAAATAGCGCGATATTGAAATTGCAAAGATAATTTACGAACTGGAAGAAATTATCGAATTTTTAAACAAAACTGTACAGGAATACATAGGAGCAAAAGTTTGGATAGTTTCTTTCGGTTGAATATTCATGTTTCGATCGTTCGTTCGGTCGAAAAACGATACGATTTTTGACGAATGGAGGAAACTTTCGAAAACTTGTGCAACCGCCGACAAAATCTCGACAAATACACACTCGACACGGTTTCAAATCACGGCATCCGACAACAAAACTGGGCGTACAATGGCCTCCAGCGAACCAGCCGGTGCTGCCGAGCCAGCCGACGGCACTGTTCGTATATTTGCCCGCAGTGCGTCTATTTAACGACTAACATACCTGCACACGTCGACGCCGTCGTCGCATCATCGTTGGTCCAAAACTTATACGCGCGCATAAAGCATTACAGAAGCTCTTTTTGGATGAACAAATAACCGCGAATGAATGAGATTCAAGCAACGAAAGACAATAAGGCGAACAAGTTTCAAACCGTCAAATCATTGTTTGAGGCCTTTTTATTAAAACACGATTGCTAAATTGATTACAGGGGTTTTCCGATTTTGCGGGTTGTTAGACAACTTTTCTAATAAAAACGAATTTATGGTTAAAAAAAGGTGTAGTTTTATTTTTTTTATTTCTCTATTCATAGTATTTCGGATAAAACTAAGAAACGAAAACGGATTCATAATTAGAAACAAATTTATTCAATATACAACCGATGATCGTCAATTACATTCAAGGCCAATGACGACATAGGCACCACCGAAAATATTGGTGACAAAACGACCTCCTTCAAACCCTACCGAGAACGCGTAAATCGTACACGCACGCCTAATCGACGTTTTGGAGTAAAGCTGTGGGTTCGAGAGGGAAAAACGACGAAAACCTTTTCGACACCGTCGTTGGTCGACGGTCCGTCCAGCCAGACGGTACAAAAAAAGCCGACGAACGTGACACATTGCTTATACATACCACTTCGTCAGCGCAACGACGAAACACGAAAAATAGTCCGACCCGACCGACGGGCCGATCTTCGTCGTCCACTATACAGAAACATGTCCAACCTTCGTGTGACACGACAACATACACAGGAACAGACAAAAGGCAACCGAAAAACGAACTCGAAACAAATCATCATCATTGGCCGAGAGATAGTCTGGGAGCGAGACAAAATAATTCAATGTTGTTTTTTATGCGTAGTTTCGTTCGCTACGAGCGTTAAAAAGCTGCACGTTCTTCGCTGTAAACGCGCGTTTATCATTCTTAAAAAATGTCTGCAAGACTTTACGTACAAGCGAACGAATAACTTTGAAATGATAAAACCAAATACGACTTCACTTTGTTGTTTTTGTAAACGCAACAAAATCACAAGCGTCAAAAACGCCCTAGTTGGCTACTTTGCAAAATAACTTTTCATAAAGCGGTAATGGTATTCAGCGGTGTTACTTTCAATAATCTCATAAGTAAGATCACACCAAAAAATTAAACAATTTGGACTTTTAAAATGAAATGTGAAATCGTTCAACCAAATTAGAAAGCATGTTGAGTTCCGAAAAATGACACGATAAATCATAACAAAAACTATAAATCCGAATTCGATAAATCAAACTAAAGTCGTCCATTGGTGCACAACGAGGGATAAACTTATGGTTGGATATCGCCCCAGAGTGAGCGTAAGCAGTAAAATATCGTAAAATAAAAAATGACGTTTACAGATTGTTTTGCCCTGCTAAACCTATGCACGCACTTCCCAACCAGGTGCGTATGAGCGAAACTTCATTTCCCTTCAGAGATTGGAAACGTACAAAAAAACAGATTAGAGGAAAAACCCTACGGCGCTTCGTCGACGAGGAATTCGGAACCAACGAACTCCGCCTCGGAGGCAATTTCGCGATAAGACGAAAAAACAATATCAAAATAAAAGCAAAGTCGAGAAACGAACGAATTAAGAATAAGGCAAAGAGCAACGAGTAGAACAGCGTACTACTTCAAGTGCACGTGTACGAACGAATTTAGTGATCAGAAAAAGAAGAAGAAATGTCGTAAAATTCGCAAAATCACGAAGTGATCACATTTTTCATTCATTAAACGCAAACGAACGAAACGACGACGGAAATAAAAGAAGAAGCGAAAACGACGACGCAAACGACGTCGTCGTCGACAACAATGACTATTAAACAAAACCTTCTTCGGCCCACCATTCTTGAAATTGTCCAACCGCATCCAGGCACATCATTACACAAAGTACACACGAAAAACTAACGCCCAGTCTGTTCACCTTGTTCAAAAATCGCGCGCATTAACACGGCGACGCTTCAACGTTGAAAGTTTTATCGAATTCAATCGGTCGGTGGCGTCGATCAACGCAGAAAACATGAACGTAGGTTGCAATTTTTTTTTTGGCAAAAAATGAAATAAACAACTGAAGCAATTTGAAATAAAAAATTTCGCTCAATAAGAAATGAACGAAAGTTAAAACGAGAAGTTTTTACAAAAAACTGAACCATACAAATTTCTTACATTCATGCAATCGCAAATGAAAACGATAGTTGAAAAAACAAAACCGACGCGCAACGACAAAAACAAAACGAGACAAATTATGTTTTCCCAGCTAGTGCAGAGGTACGTCGAAACGATCAAGCAACCAGTAAACTTTAGCCGCCACCAGAAAATTCGAGCCGCCCGACAACATCGGCGGCGGTCGACCACACCGCGCCACGTCACGTCGAACTTTTCTTTCATATGTTTTCGACTAGATTTCGCTTTCGAAATGTGCTAAAATGTACAAAAGCGAAGACCATCGCCGT
The DNA here is from genome assembly GCA_034698125.1 of Prionchulus punctatus. Classification (NCBI taxonomy): domain Eukaryota; kingdom Metazoa; phylum Nematoda; class Enoplea; order Mononchida; family Mononchidae; genus Prionchulus; species Prionchulus punctatus. The sequence continues at coordinate 24,135 of JAQGBA010000611.1, forward strand.
GAACTGGAGAAAGCCAGCCCGCCGCCGCAGCAGCCAGGAGACCCTTCTCCCTCTTTTACTTCACTGTCTGTCGCTAGTCGAGGCGACTATACACCTCAAAATTTGCACGCGACGACGGCGAAAATGTTCGAAAACGATGACGATGACGACCGACGACGAGTAGTAGTAGCGTCGGCGTACGGGTGGCAGCAGCCGTTTCGCAAAACGTAAATTGTTGACACAGGCGAAGCGCAAAGTTGACCCAGTTTGAAAACGAAACGAAATGAAATGCACGAATTTTTCGATCAGCAAAATTTCTTCGCACATGCGCGGAAAACCATTAACAGAACGTCGTCGTCGTGAAAAAAATCAGTCAATTCGTCGTGAAAAAAACTTTTAAATGCATTAGATAGATAGCTCACTTCGATAATATTTATCGATAAAAAACGAAATAAACGCCAACACAACGTGTTACGTAGACGGTAGTTGTTAAAAACAAATAGCGATTTAAATTTATTCCAACCACGCTATTTACGTCTTCATAACAGTAGAAGAATGGTTGGTAATTAGTTACGTAGGAGCTAATTATATTACACTACCAAAAAATGTCGATGTCATTAAAACAACGCGCGTACGTTACTAAAAACGAAATACGTACACATATAATGTTTTGCAAATTAATGTTTTCAACGACATGAGCAACGAACGGTAATGAACGAACGCCTTCGCGTAAAACCCCAAACGGTGCGCAAAAATGTGAACGTCAAACGCTGCAACGACATCGCTTCATCCGAGAGTAAAAACAATAAAGTATAACATTTATGTTTTCGACCACCCACGACCATCACGAACGGCGATGATGAGAAGCGCGTGGGCGTAAAAGCCGAACGAGCAAAGACAAAAACGACATTTCATGTGAATTATTCGTGGTTTTTTTTAAAGCCGTCTACGTTTTTCCTATTTTCTGCTGATAATTTATAAGCGAAACGAGAAAGAAAAAAATTGCGAGTCGATAACAAAATAATAAATATAAACGCCGTCCGTCGGTCGGAACTGAATAAGTCAAAAAATATTGAGCATTGAACGGCAATTATGGCTTGAAACTAAACTGAAACTAATCGAATGTCAAGCGCTAAGATATTTGGAAAAATAATTCACGCGTCCACCCTCGTAGTGTTGTTCTCAAAGATAAGTGCAGAGGCAAAAAAATTGAACGATTCAAAAAGAAACAGGTGACGATCGTCAAACAAGATTCATGCGTCGAAGAATCGAATCGCACTCCCCCTCAGTTCGTTCAGAAACATCTAAAAAACAAAATGTACACGAAAAAGTTGTACGAGGAGAAAAAGGTCCAGACTCAAATCGAAGAACGAAAGAAAAGGCGTTCATTGAAAAAAAAACCGTTTGCAGCTTAGCTTTACTGGAGAAAATTAACGTCCTAAAAAACGGAACATCGGGCAGGAATGGAAAACTCAGACGAAACGAAAAGATCGTGAACGCGAACGAAAGAAAAATAATCAACCAGTCGGGAAAACTTTTTCCGTAAGTAAAAAAACCAACTCCGAATGAAAAAGAAAAAGTTCTGAACACTTCATTGCACGTAATGTAAATGGATATATTCAATTCATTCGTCGCAGAATTTCTAATCGTTAATTTCCAGAAGCGCGTCAGTTTGCATTATAACGAGGAAGTGCACCACACCTAAAACGCGCGTCGACATAAAACCTTGTAAAGATAATAAAGGCGGTGGCGAGTAAAAAAAAAACGGAGAATAATAATTGGGCTTCAAAACGATTAAAAAGAAAAGAACTAGAAAGACGTCACAGGTGAAATCAAAAGATGCGTTGAATTTAAGGAAAAATACGTATTAAATCGATATAAAAAACCTTTCATTGGACGTGTATCAAAAAGAGCCCAATTATAAACGTGTACTTTGAAGCTACAACTTGCTAAACGTAGTCTTTTTCTAATTTCGATTGTTGGTAAACATGTTGTTTATCAATAAATTATTTTTTTCGTCAAAACGCCAAAAAAAAATATTGTCCCTCACACAATTCGCATGGCGTAGGTAGTAGGTACGAGACGGTACTATGGGTGGATCAACATTAAAACCTATTTTTAAAAATGTTAGTGAACCTACGGTGCAAAGTTTACTTTGCGTCACAAATCCACCGTTCACGACATAAAAAAAGAGAAAGACGAATTTTTTTAGAATTTTCAACAAGCAAGAAATTTAAAAGCCGAGTCGTAATTAGGATTTTATTTATCGAATTTATCGTTACAAAAATTACTTATCGTTTACGAATAACGAAACAAGCTATTTACAACTCAGTAATAAAGCCACCGTCGAACGTAGAATAACGAATTTTTTTAGAAACTATTTAATAACATAATATACGATATAGAATCCAAGAAAACCATCCTGTTTAATAAAAGCGATTCGCTAACGACCGTAGTCGACAGAAATTCAACTATTACGTTGCATTTAGCAGAGGATACGTTTTAAAAAATGTCCTTAACTTTCGAAATACTGTAATGTTTTACGCAATGCATATTTAGCCTTAAAATTTTTCGCGTAAATCTTTTTCGGAGAACTTCCCCCGACGAAAAACGACGACCGACGGCAAACAACGTCGCACAGGACGCGTTAAAGTAGCGTCGTAAGTACTTAAACAGCGCAACCAACCAACTGCAACAGGTCAAGTAATACAGGAAAGGAAATACAAAACGGGCGCAAACTGTCGCAATGACCGGACAAGGAAAGAAAACGCCGCAAAAATTCTCTCCTTTTTCGAAGACGTCAAAGACGACGATGACGACCTATCCGACGAACAGCGGACAGTGTACATGTAAAAGTTTCCATGTACGCAGCATGAATGCAGACTCGACAACGACGACGTGTCCTTCTTAGTTATCCGACGACGAAGACTCGACTAGTAGATTTTAAGAAATGATGCGAAACACTAAAAATGGTTTTGAGAAAACCGAAAAGTAGTCGGTTACCTGCTACAGATTTTTCGCAATCGCCGACCGACGACGTCTACTGGCCTATTTTGAATAAAAATTTTTCAAATCGTAAAAGAACACCTACGAACCGAACTAACAATGCGAAAATTTGTTTTTCACCACGAACGACGTACAAAATATTTAGTGCACCAGTTCGAGAGATAGACATTTACAAAAGGAGAAGCGAAAAAAATATACAATACTACGGGAAAACCGTTCGTACGGCGATTCTTATTTTTAACGAACCCGTAAAAGACGAGACAAATATAAATTTCATGAAACCAGACATTCCCACATGCGCCGTCGATTCCTAAGGATAAATTTTCAGAGTGGATCAGAAAAAACATTCTTATAATTTTTTATTGTCTTCTCGAGATCGACCCCTATACTTAAAAAGTTTATCCAAATATTGTAATTTTAATAAACTAAAGAGATGACTTTACGTTTGGCAATTTATTTATGCCTAACTATTCGATTCTCAATTGGAATCTGAAAACAAAAACAACAACACAACAGAACAAAAAGGCAAACTCCTTGCAAATGTGCAAACTTCGAACGGAGGCGCTATTTAAACAAATTTCAACTAATGAATCCATTTGCGGAGGAGTCGGAACTCTTATTTGACTTAAAAACAAAACTCGCGTCTTAAAATCACGAGTGAGAGAACAAAAAACAACGCCTTACATACTTCTTAAAAGCCACACACGAATACTATATAAATTTTTCTTTTAGGCTTTTATGCAAAAACAGCAAGCGGTTTTAAGTTTTGAAAATCCGACCAGGAATACATATATAATTACTTTTCGCCCCGCAAACAACAGAACGGCGCATATATTATCAAACCATTCGTTGCGATCGACAAAACACTACGGCGTAGAGAGAAACGAAACGACAATTTCCCCAAAACTTTTATTTTCCCGACAACTTTTTCGCCCGGCATCCAAGGGAACGGACCATTTACCATAGTTTACGTCAACCAAGTTATTCTAGCGTAGGTTAAACAGCGAGGCGATTGTTAGTACTTGACGATCTTTTTCGTTTCATTCGACAGAGAGAAAATTCGACACGAGATCAAACATTAATACAGTAAAACCTGCCTAAGTTTTAGGCAATTGGTTCTCAATTTTTCCTAAAACTTAGACAGGTCTAAAACTTAT
>JAQGBA010000612.1:0-28268 GCA_034698125.1 Prionchulus punctatus
GGCGTTCATTGGTCCGGCGTAAGCAACCAGACAAGCATTGCTGGAGATGGGCGAAGGGCTAGGAATGTTGGCCAAAGGGTCGTCGACGAGGATCGCAGCCGGAAATCCGAAGCAAGGCTGTTTCAAAATCGGCGCCTGAGAATAATCGGCGAAACGGTATAATGGCACGTAAGCGGCCTCGTCTTCCATACATAATTCCAGTTGAGGCAATTTTTTAAAAACATCGGCGCACCTCGAATGAGCTGAATCCAACGGCGTTTCGCCGTATTTGTTTCTCGAATCCTTTTTGCAAACTGGAATGGAAACGAAAAGCTTAACGATGTCGGTAAAACCATTTTTGGCCGCGAAATGCAAAGGCGTCTCGAAAAAACCCTTATCGGGCGTATTTAAATATCTGTCGAACAATAATTCGCATCGACTCTCCAACGTCGCCGGCGGATCGTCGGGGAATAAACGTTGAACGTACTCGATATTTGTAAATAAATCCAAAACTATTTTACAAGCGTACAAGTTGTTGGACTTGGCCGCCACATGAACGGCATGGTAACGGCATCCTTCGAATAAAATCGTCGGACTATCGTTATTGCAATTGATCAAGTATCGAGGATTTTCGTCAATTTTCTCGTCAAATATCGAATTGTCGTTTTGTTCGATCGCCTTGCGAAACACGTTTAAATCCGAACGACTCAAAGATGGAAACGGCGGCGCCTTTTCTTCGAAATTCAAAGACGACGACGGCGATGGACTTTGACTAAGCGGATACGGCGATCCGAAACGATTCGTATCGGTCGATTTGGTGTTCGGAGTCATCAACGCCTGACCGCATAACGTGTAAGCCTTTGCTTCGCTTAAATTCGTAAATTTTTTAAATCGAGCGCCGCTTCCTTTATGTTGTTTAACTAAACTATCGGCTTCTTGAAGCGTTGCACAAATGACGCTCATCGACGACGAATTTTCATTATTATCGGTAGCGATATCGTTTTTGGACTGACTCGGAATATAAACGGCGAAATATTGACTAACTTCTTGACTCATTTCGATAAATTAATCCAATCGACGATTACCTAAGTAATCTTCATAATTACCAAATAATATAAACGATAACGTGACTTTTTGAAGTATAAACACTTAACGATCGCCAACGATTCAGTTTTTGTTGGAAAATACAATCAAAATAAAGAGTTAATACAAATTTATATTTTTATGATCCATGAAACTTAAATAGTTATCAACAGATTAAAATACAACCCCAAAAATTAACGAACCAAATACCAAATAATTAAGAAGACGAAAAAGGCGAATAATACTAAATAACATAAAAAACGATGACCGCCCGAACTGGAAATGATTCCCAAACGTCGCATGGTCGAGCCTAACAAGCTTTGGCTACTATCGAATTCGCCGCCCATATCGTCTAACAGTTTGTTTTGATTTTTCGCTTCTTGACCGATTTCTAAAGTAATCTGAAAAATAAAAACGTTCTTCAGTTGTTACACTTAGGTTAAAAAAATTGATCAATTACTTGTTTCAGAGCGGATGCTTTCATCCGTAAATCCTCTACCAATCTGTCATTTTCTTGTTCCAAATAATGCTGACTTTGAGAATTAGAAGCAACACCGGAACTATCTGAACAGCCGGCCAAACAGTCATTTTGACAAAGAAACAAAATGTAGGAAAAAAGTTTTACTTCTACTATTCGGCCGCATCATTTTTCATCAAAATCTGAATCAAGCTATATTTCTTTAATTTTGACCGAATGGTTTATTATTTTATTTCATTTTAATTCATCGCCTTATAAAAGTACGTATCAATTTTGTACATGTGTCGAAATTTGCACGCATCTCGAAATTTGATGACGTAAAATTAGTATTCGTAATGAGCGATAAATTGTGCAGTTTCAGATTCGAAAGGAATCTGCTTGATACGATCACTTCTAAAACCCAAATTATTTTAACAACTTTTGCGTTAAACAATTCATTTCTATCGCAGTTTATGCAACTGATTCTCCAAATTTCTATCAATAATGTGTAACAGTCGACGCTTCCTCTTCTTTTTGAATTACAAAATCAGGATTCTCACAAGTTATTGTCTCAAAAACCTTCATCATTCTGATAGGTAAACAATGCTCCATGCTGCCAATCGCAGCTTCTGAAGCTATTCCGAACAACTTCTACAGTTTCTTCAATAAAGCTTCATAATCTTATCGTGTTTTTATAAGTTACAAATATGATAAATACAGTCAAAAATAGAAATATTGGAAGACAGGGTCCAGTGAGTTAAAAATTATGCTTCAAATGCTGCAAGACAGGCTCAGAATGCAATCAGGCTAAAGATCAGGTTCGGTTCGGATTTACGCTTTGGCCTTTCGATCTATCCGACACCTGAAGATAAAGATAAGTCAGTTTGGAAGTCATTTTATTCAGCGATTGAACCAAACAAGTTGGAGAAAATGTTATAAGTTAACAGAGTAAAAGTGATATATTCTTACTTAGAGCAAAAATCTGATTCGGAGCGCTTTTAATTTTACGTAAATGTGAAAAAATTTTTGCACCATTTTGGTGCCCCGGAGTATACTTGAAAAATGACGATTCATATTTTTTGTTTGTCTAGGCGATTCTCACAAAATATGAATCCGGAGAGGTAGTTTTTATTTATTATTGTTTTTGTGTTAGGTTTCTTACTGTATTGCAAATTAGTTCGTGCGCGGGAAATGGTCTTGAAATTTCACTTTTGGGAACAATTTGCGATTCAACTTTGTTGAAAGACGAAAAGACGACGTTTTGATTGATAATCAAATAATTTTACGCTTTTTGTAACAATTATTTCGTTTCGAAAATGTCGTGCAATTATGTTGTAACGGCTCAGCGGGCGACTGCGGTTACGGCGGCTGCGAAAGGAAATTTTACCGGACGCGATCATTTAAACTTACTCGTCGTTAAAAATACTCGATTAGAAATTCACATCGTTACGCCGGAGGGTTTGAAGTTAGTGAAAGAAATCGGCGTCAACGGAAGAATTGCAGTTATCAAATTATTTCGTCCTCCTGGTCAACAACATTCACGACTCATTTTTGATTTGTTTTGTGAAGTTTATAAATCGTTTTTAAGGCGAAACTAAAGATTCACTTTTCCTGCTCACCGCGAAATATAATGCTGCAATATTGGAATGTAGAGACGACGGCGAAATCGTAACGAGGGCGTACGGAAGTGTCGAGGATCACATTGGACGCCCGTCAGAAACCGGAATGATCGCAATAATCGATCCGGAATGCAAAATAATTGGTCTGAGATTGGTCGATGGGCTCTTTAAAGTAACGTTTAAAGGAATGTTTATCAATTTGTTCATGAACTCGACAATGAACCTTTCAGATTATTCAATGGCAAAAAGACAGTCGCGAATTGAAAGCCACGTGCATTCGTATGGAACAAATGAACGTTTTAGATATTGCGTTTTTGTACGGTTGCTCGCAACCGACGATCGCTTTCATTCATCAGAGTAACAATGGTCGACACGTTCAAACTTACGAAATTAGTCTAATAGAAAAAGAATTCGTCAAAGGTGATTATTATTTTGCTCAGGACGATTGCTGATTCATGATTTTTTACTGCTTTGCTGTTTTAGGATCGTGGAAACAGGACAATGTCGAATCCGAAGCGGCTTTCATTATCGCCGTACCCGAGCCGATCGGCGGCGCGGTGGTCATTGGTCAGGAATCAATTACCTATCACCAGAGCGAAAATAAATTCATCGCTGTCGCCCCGATTATTATTAAACAAAGTACGATCGTCGTTTGCGAAAAGATCGACGAAAATGGATCGCGGTATTTGCTCGGCGACATGGCCGGGCGACTTTTTATGCTGATGTTGGACACCGAAGAGCACATGAACGGCACAGTGACCGTTAAGGATTTAAAAGTAGGAATCGTATTTTGGTCGATAAATTGGGCTGGCAGTCAATTTGTTCTTTGTGCGCTTTTTTAGGTCGAGTTACTCGGTGAAACAGCGATTCCTGAAGTTTTGATTTATTTGGATAACGGCGTCGTTTACGTTGGTAGCCGCTTAGGCGATTCGCAGTTAATCCGATTGAGTTCCGAACCAGACGAGCGAGGGTCGTTCGTTTCGACTTTGGACACTTATACAAACTTAGGACCGATCGTTGACATGGTCGTCGTTGACTTGGAGCGACAGGGTCAGGGCCAATTGATAACTTGTTCGGGAGCATTTAAGGTACGATCGAAAATTTTTCCAGAAATATGCCCTTAACTAGTTTCAATTCAGAAAAACAAGAAAAGTATTTATCCGTTTAGGAAGGCAGTTTGCGAATCATACGAAACGGCGTCGGCATTCATGAACACGCGAACATAGATTTACCCGGAATAAAAGGTCTATGGGCGTTGAAATATAACACGATGGAAATGTTTCACAATTGTTTGATTATCGCATTCGTCGGACAAACTCGATCGTTGATGTTGAACGGCGAAGAAGTCGAAGAAATGGAATTGCCGGGCATGGAATTCAACGAACAAACGTTCTATTCGGGCAACGTAGCCGATTGTTTGTTGCAAGTTTCCGAAACGACCGTTCGTTTGATAAGCACGTCGGGCGAAGGACTTATTGCGCAATGGGTACCGTCGGACGAGAAACACATTAGCGTCGTAACGTGCAACGCGAAAGGGGCTCAATTGGCGTTGGCATGCGGTCGACATTTGTATTTTTTGGCTGTGGAGAACAAACAAATCGTCGTTAAAGGACATTCGGTGTTAGATTTCGAAATCGCCTGTATCGATATAAGTCCGATCGGCGATAACGTACTATCAGAAATTTGCGCCGTCGGTTTATGGACCGACATATCTGTTCAATTGTTACATTTGCCGACGATGAAATTAATATACCGTGAATCGCTGGGCGGCGAGATTATCCCACGTTCGGTTTTGATGTGCCGTTTCGACGGTATTCTTTATTTGTTGGTCGCGTTGGGCGACGGAACGTTGCTTTATTTTCGCATGGACTCCGTTACCGGTGCGCTTGTCGACAGGAAGAAAATGACGCTGGGGACACAACCGACAACGTTAAAAACTTTTAATTCGAGGTTCGAAACTTGTTTCTTGTTTTGGTGAATAATAGGTAAAACGTTTGGTGTTTTTATTTTAGAGGAGCGACGAACGTGTTCGGTTGTTCTGATCGTCCGACGATAATATATTCTAGCAATCAGAAGCTAGTTTTCAGCAACGTCAATATGAGAATGGTTACGCAAATGTGCGCGTTGAATACGACGATGTACGCCGAAAGTTTAGCCATGACCGACGGACAAACGTTGATCATCGGCGCCGTAGACGAAATACAAAAACTGCACATACGAACGGTGCCGTTGGGAGAAACCGTTCGACGCATCGCTTACCAAGAACACACGCAAACATTTGGCGTTCTTACCGTTCGATACGAAATATTGGACGCCAATGGTTCTACGTTCGTTCCTCGGCCATCGGCGAGTACTTTGGCGCAGACGACGAGCCATAGTTTAGGCATAAATAAACACGCGCCCGTCGCCAGTAGCAGTAGTTCGACGATCAATCAAAGATCCGCCGAAGGCGAAGAACTAGAAGTAATAACGATGCAATCGGGGACGAAGACGTTTCACGTTTAGATGATCATATTTTTCCGTTTCAGGTTCATAATCTATTAATTCTGGATCAGAACACATTCGAAGTTCTTCACGCTCATCAATTCGGCCCGAATGAACACGCGTGCAGCGTCATATCCTGTAAATTAGGCGAAGATATGTCGACGTATTACGTCGTCGGTACAGCGATGGTTTACCCAGAAGAATCCGAAGCGAAACAAGGACGATTGTTGGTATTTCATTACACTTCGGGCGATCAAAGCGGTCCACAATTGCAACTCGTTCACGAAAAAGAGATCAAAGGTTCGATGATTTCGAGAATCTTTCGAATCTATATTTACAACTTTTTTCTTGTTTTCAGGCGCGCCGTATTGTTTGGCCGAATTCAACGGGAAATTGCTGGCGGCCATTAACAGCAGTGTTCGTTTATTTGAATGGTCGTCGACGGCCAACGAAAAAGAATTGCGCCTCGAATGCAGTCATTTTACGTTCATTATCGCGTTGTATTTAAAGACGAAAGGAGATTTCATATTAGTCGGCGATTTGATGCGATCTGTAACTTTACTTTTATATAAACCGATGGAATCTAGTTTCGAAGAGATCGCCAAAGATTATCAACCTAATTGGATGACGGCGATAGAGATAATCGACGACGATACGTTTTTGGGAGGTGAAAATTCCTTCAATTTGTTTACGTGTCAAAAAGATTCGGCGGCAACTACCGACGAAGATCGTCAACGTTTGCAGGTAAATTGTTTCGACGGCCCTAAGTTTTCATTTTGCATCGATTTACGTGACTTTTCTTAAAGTTAATTGTTCACTTTTCGTTTCAGGAAATCGGCTTGTTTCATGTTGGCGAAATGATAAATTGTTTCCGTCACGGCTCGCTGGTGATGCAACACCCGTCCGAATTTGAAACGCCCGTGTCGACGCCTATCTTATTCGGTTCCGTTTTGGGCGCCATCGGATTGGTGGTTCAAATTCCGGAAGATTTCTTCAAATTTTTACACGACTTAGAGAGTAGATTGGCGAAATCGATAAAGAGCATCGGAAAAATTGAACACGGATTTTGGCGAAGTTTTCACACGGAACGACGAACGGATTCTCCTATCGGATTCATCGACGGTGATTTAATCGAAAGTTTTTTGGATCTAAGTCGAGAAAAAATGGCCGACGTCGTCACGGGTCTTCAAATCGACGCGGGCGGCGGTATGAAAAAAGAAGCGACCGTCGACGACATTATTAAAATCGTCGAAGAACTGAGTCGTATTAATTAATTTCTCGTATTTCTCGTTTTCTTTTTTTTGAGAAATTGGATTGTTTTACGATGTTTTTGAATTGAAATGGAAATTGAATCGTCAACACAAACTCAAAAAATTAATAAAAAAGAAAATTAAGAAAGAAGAATTAAGATTAAGTGAAAAAAAGATTAAAAAAAATTTAGTAAACAAACCTGTTGATTGTAAAGGTAAATTATACTCCTTAGCTTTATTGTAAAGTACCAACTCTCAGCTCAGATCATTAGTGATTTCTGTCGTTCGCGCGTGCGGTTTGTTTATTGTAGTTCACTTAATTAGATTTATGCTCGTGTCGCGTTACAGTATATTCTTTCATCCATGTATTTGCTGAAACATTATCTTAATTGTTATTTTGTATTTTAGGAATTCCTGGATTTTTTTGTTAATAAAATTAAAAGTTCAATTAATCTTCTTTGCGTGATTAATCATAATATTATTTTCGTATTAATTACGAACTAGAAATAGAATACGAAATACTTGTTGAGTTGATAGCAAGATTCAACAAAACCTTTACAAATTAAATAAAGATGTAAAACTGTATGCATGTGATTTCACATTATTAATAGATCTTAATCGATCTCTGTAGAGTTGCAGCACTAGCAAACAAAAATCCTGTTTCGTTTTGAGGATTTTTGATAAAAAGGAAGGAAGTTCCAGCAATTTTAGCAAATCTGTTGTAAGTGACACGTAATGTATTTTACTGCAATTCAAAAATTCACGATTATGTTGCATAAAATCAAAAGATTTCTGTCAAGTTGCTGTAATTGAAAATTTTTTAATAAAGTTGCATTAATTACATTCAAAATCTTGTAAACTTGTCGAATAAAACAAGTTCGTTATTTATAAACGTCGAAAGTTGAAACATGTTGCATGTTTATAGTTGCAAAGGATGAAAATAAATCTTAAGATAATTATTGTTCTCGCATAGCCAAAACAATTGAGTGTGTCGGAGCAACAAGGTGTTAAGTCATACTTTGGGTGTTTTGTATAAATCGACTTAGAACTAGAAATTGGGCTATTTAATGTGCATAACTTCAAAATTTTAACACTGTGTATCTTGCCAAATATTGATTTGTGGCTCATGTGCTTTATATTGATGGATGCAGCTCGATTTTATCTATACAAATACATATTACACTCAAATTCTTTAAAAAATGACAAAACACCTTGTTGCTCCGACACACTCAATTGTCCGTAAACAATGTTTGTCAAGAATTAGTACCTACTAACATTTATTGACAAGCAAAATAATGCAGTCATCCACTTCTTTTTGTTGTTTTTTTTCCATCCAAAGTGCCCCGCTCTCGTAGTAGGTCTTGACGGTAACTGTTTCAGCTCGCTAGCTTTTATATTCGCTTTTTCAACAAAATTTCAACTTTGTTTCCTCCTTTTTTCATCCACAAATTTGCTCACACTAATTTTCATTTGTGATTCATCTGCGATTCGATTCAATTTGCGTCTATTATAGTTGCGGGCAGAAAAAAATTTTTTTCACTTTCAGAAATTTTTTTCGGCTTTTTAAACTCATCGCATTTTCCTATTGGTCGCTAAACTAGATAGCGCGCCAAAAAGGGCCACCTAATAACAAAAAATGTTCGTCTATATAATGCCTTTAATTAGAACTCAATTAGATTACTAAACGAAAAATGGTAAATATTGTGTCGACGTAAGTTTAATCCCGAACCATCACTGGGAAACAACAACAAACACAAAAAAACTTAATACTTTATATCAAAATGGCACAACATAAATTTAAAAAAAGAAATCGTCCAACCTTTTTTATGCAAACGTACACAAAATATGGAGATAGCAAAAAATCAGTGGTTTTTCGACGATGCGAATTAAAAAAACAGAACGATACGTCAATCCGATCGGACACAAAAATGAAAACAATACCGAAAACGAAAAAAACTTCGCAAATATTGTACACAGAAAACATTCAGTAGGACTAAAAATAAAAATATCACCGAGACTAATTAAAAAAATCTTCGTCGTTTTCATAAAATACGAACAACCTCAGAAAAAATTCAACCGACCTAAACGTACCATCGACGCGACTGATATAAAGCCAAAATTAGTTTCACAAACAAATTAAAAAATATATTGTAAAAAAAACATAAAACATCGTTCTAGACATTATTATCTAAGAATTCGGCTAAGTTGCAAGAAAACGAACTTCGTGCTTTCTACGTACGATTCTCCAAGAAACATGTGAATTTTAAAAAGATGAAATAAAAAAATGAACGCGAAGAATTGCCGAAAAAAACAAAAAGCAGCGAAGTAAAAATTTTCAAAAACATTTACAAATAAACAAAAACAAATGTTTACACAAAAAAATTCGGCTAATAATTGCTTTGGCGATGGGACTTCGCGCCGAAAATGAGAAAATGTAAAAGTTACTCTCATCATTTACCGGCGTTACAATTTTAATACACCAAAAAACATTCAGCCAAACAGAAAAAAAATCTGCGTCGTGAAAAAAGGCAAGGTACAAAAACGAAACGATTCGCTACCGTTTTCATGAAAAAAACAATGATCGCTCGTGATAAACAGAATTTTGTGCGTACGTGAAAAGAAACTGTGCATTATGATAAACCATTTGTGGCAAAAAATAGGTCGTCCGCCAAAATACATAAGATTTTCGGTTAAGGTGAAAAAGAAGATGAGATTTTTTTCGACACAAAAAATATTTCCTTTTTTTCTTCAATCTTTTCTCGTCCCAGCCGATTTCGTAAAATGTCATTTTTCTTTGTTCATAAGAATTGACGACGGAGATCCCGATCTATGTTGATGAATACAAACCCACTTGCCGTCTCGCCGTTGCCAAACGCGAGTTTCTTCTGATTGCCGTGTCTCAACTCGACCGTTTCTAATAGGAAAGGTCGTTTTAGAACGCAGGACGGAAAAAGACCAACTTATAGTTTTAACGATAAACAAACGGAAGAAAACGACATACTTGTCGACGAATTGTATCAAACAAACGTACGCTATGCAAGCCGAATCGTCGCCGATTAAATGAACGTAGGGTTTTAAAATTGTCGTGTGTAACTGTTTCGAGTTACGAGATTGTGTCGGAGCTGCAACGATGAAATCAAAACGTACATCGATTTAACAAATTCAAAAACAAAAATTCAACTTACTATTATCGAAGAAAAACTTTTGAAACTCAACGCCTTCTATCAAATTATTGAACGATTCCGGTAGAAAACACGTCATATTGCTGTCGCAAAGTTTGCTTAAAATGAATTAATATTGAGGGAATCGGGCTTACAGTACAAACGATTACATTGTAACGTAACGTACACGTATGCATCATAATCGCCCAGCGCCGACGCCGCCACAATTTGTTCCGTCAATCTGATTATTTCTTGTTTTCGAGCTGAAAAGTCGAAAGACAATTTTATGTATAAAACTACAAAATGAAAATGTCATGCAAGAAGGGTTTTCGAATGTAAATTGTCTTCACGCTTTAAATACAAGACATTTTGCGCAATTATCCTCGACTTTTAGTCTATTAAATTACCAAAACCGCTTCATGCAAGCAAATTCATGCAAGCAGAGAGAGAGCAGCAAGTAGCACAAAAACAAAACAATCTAACAAGCTTAGCACTCACTGTACACTGGGCCGGGTGTGGTCGGCGTCGTTTGCGGGCTATTTGATACGGAGGACGCCACGCCGCCAATCACCACCGTCGACGTATCGACGTGGACGACGGTATTTTCGTGTTTCAAACTGGTCCCAGCTGCAGCAATTACAGATACATTAAGCTTGCAAAAAGTGATCAGAATTCAATTGAATTCGCGTCGGAATCAGTTTCATTTTTATATGCAAAAAAACCGACAGCCCAATTTAGCTAGCGTGTTGACTAATAAGAGCCCGATTAGTTAACAAATTTGACCAAAAAAGCTGTTATTCGATAAGTCAATCAATCCACATATTGAAACGACCGAAAAAAAATCCGTTCGATTCCCGTGTTATTAAAAAGTTGTCGTTACCTTTAATTTCGCCGTCTTGTTCGTCGATCGTCGCCGATGAATCAGTCGATTCTTTTACCGCGTTTGCTCCTTCTTTTTTATTCAATAAATTTTTGCCTGAAAATTTGATCAAGTATCATTACAGAAAATACACGACAAACAAAAACTCCTAAAACAAAAAGTCATGTGCGATTTTCACACCATAGCCAAAGAAAAAACGCACGAACGACGTAAGATTATTGGAAGTAGTGGTAAAATAAAACGATATTTAATAATAATTATTATGCAGAAACTTGCGAAAAAAAGTTAAATCTTTGTAAACGCCCATTTATGCAAAAGCAAAAAGTGACGTTTACGCCTTCGTAATATGACAGAAGCACATTGCAAAAAAAAGGCAAGCGAGAGGTAAAATTTGGTTCGATCTTCTCGAAATGGATGTGAGAAAAAAATTCAATCGCAAGTAATCAACGTCCGTAGTGGTCCGGACGTCGTTGACAAAGTTGTTAAGGAAACATAGTACTTTTCGAGCGACTCAAAACGAGGAACCTACGACGGCGGCGACGCCTCGTCGCGGCTTTTAGAAGGACGAAATGAAAAGCGTTAAAAAACGATGAAGGAAAAGGAAAAAATTCAATTTACATATTCCACTGGCCACAACGTCGGGAATGTTTGCAACATTGGACGACGACGGCGACGGCAGTGGAATGGCGTTGGTTGTTCTTTTCGTCGAATTATCGACGATCGACGACGAGTCGCTGCAATTATTATCGACGTTCTTCGGCGACAATACCGAAGACGACGGCGACGACGATGATGATGCAATTTGCGAAATAGTGCTAACGCTACTAGCTGCATTACTAACGACGGTGGGCGCCGAAGTTACATGCGTTGTTGCCGTCGACGTTGATGAATTTATTTGGGCGATCGCTGACGCCGTCGGTGACCTGAAAGGGGGTTTCCGCGCCAAAGCCACGGCTGCCGATAAAACAAAAAACAATACAACTGGCCAATTGGTAACGACGAGCGAGATGAAAGGAAGAATCATAAAATTAACAAGAAAAAAATGCGGTCGATAAATACGTCGAACAGAAACCAGAGCTGCGAGCGCAAAAAAAGGAAGTAAATAAGTTATTAAACGTATTTCGAGTTATTCGCTCGTTTCGAGCCAACGACGACGCCGATTCGTACGTTTTTACTTCGTTGTCGTGTCGGTCGAGGTTTCTTCAATCTTTTCTAACATAATTTTTTTGTTCAATCCAACTAAACTCCTGCATCGTCGCTGTCTCTCGTCCGGGCGTTAACGACGTTTATCTGTTATCGAGAAGTGCCTCGACGAAGACGAAAAATCACTGGAAATATTTCAACGACGAACGAACGAACCACAGAAAAGCGAAGAAACGAAGGAGGCTCCATCACTTTTACAATTCGCCGCCAATTGAACAACTGCTTTGCTCGTCTCCTTCGTTTAAAACGTTCACCCAGGAGAGAGAAAGAATATTAGCCAACAACAAACAAACCTAACCTCAGCGTCATCACACACATCAATTACATGCAACTTTCAGCAAATAAACCGATCGAGATCGGATCGAAATTTAAAAGTAACGGACGAACAAAAAACGGTTTCGAGAGTTGCATTCACCCCTGGCAGTGATACGCACTTCTCACTTTTTTGTAATAATCTTTCGGGTTTCCTGTCAATAAAGAAAACGAGAATCTCGCTGACACTAAGAGGGATTCAGCAAGCAAAACTAGCTTCGTGGAATCTTAACACGAAGAAGAGATTCGCGCGACAGCGGCACGATTTAGCATAACCGACGTCGTTCGTCAAGCTGACATAACAACTGTCCAAACAACAGTAGACGAAACGATAAACACAGAGAGACACTGTTTCTGAAGATATTCAAAGTCAATTCAACACAAACGCGCAGCTTTATACGAGCCTTTATTCGAACTGTGTACTTTTTCACTAACCTTCGACCACGACTGCTGAATTAGTTAATATTTTGGAATCAACGATACGATTTTTACAACCAGTCTGGTTGCTGGGCGTCAACGATTTAAATGACGTTTTTACGCCGCCCGTCGTCGGTGGCAATTTATCAACGACATTCGTCGATCGAGACGACGAACTCATTTCGCTATCGCTATTTTTCAACGTTCGACTAAGTTGAGCAATGGAACCTCCTTTTTCGATAGAATTAAAGTAACTTCGACGCGTTAAACGATTATTATCATCACCATTCGACGTCGACGTCGTTAGTGCGGCGGGGTTGTAGTTTTCGACGTCGAAATTAAAAAACTTTCGTTTTTCGGGACTCATCGGTGAAACATCGCCGCAATGTTTAACCGACGGCAAAGACGAACATGGTTGCAAGGACGCACGACGTACGGAATCAAAACCAATACAATATTCCATGTCGGTCCTACCAAAAATATCGTTTCGCGCCGAGGTAGGCATGGTCGGCTGCGACGGATCGCGATCGCGTTTTCGATTACCGCGACTTTCCTTACTGATGTTACGACGACGACTAAGCAAAGAATTAGCGAACTGTTGAAATGAAGACGACATTTTTTATGAAACAAAAAAACGACCGACCGACCGGAAGAGGAAACGAACGCACAAAGACGAAAACCGACGGCAAGTGCAACCGATTTCTGTTACATATCACTCGGCGGCAATAGGGCGACGAAATAAGTCAGTCGTGCGTTTATAACTTCGACAACGTAAAAACCAAATGGTTAAAACAAATTTTAACAAACTGTGAGATTAACCAATGAAAACGAAAACGTTCTTTACGAGAGGCCGAAGATTCAAACGTTAATCTTAATTTAATACAGATTTTAATACGTTAAAAACAAACCTCGATCAAGCTCAAGTCAATACATTAAATCGTCGTTGTTCGATCGGTTCGACTGTTAACGACGTAAATGAATTACAGTTTGGACCGTAAACCATATGGAAGGCAGAAAATTTTGAGCAATGCACATCTGTCAGTTATTTAAAAGAAAAAACTGCTTTTATCAAAAGCGTCTAAAAAGCAAAGAAAATCGTGAACGAAAAAAGCGAACACCAATGAAAATAACAGTGTCTTTTCGCTTCAAATAAGAAAGAATGAAGCAGACACAAATTGATAATATACACAAATGGAAATTTTTTCAAGAAATACGAAACAACGCGTTAAACAATTTCAACGTTAGACAACGTGTCGACGTTTGAAACAGTGTTAAAGGAAAAAACATGCTAAATTTTGCATCGAAGCGTTAAAAATCTGCCACGAAAAAATGTCGGGTGCCAATCGAAAAAAGTTCAAAGATTTTTTTTAGAAAACTGACAAACCGCAGGATTGAAAAAATAGATGAGCAACGAAAAAAAACAGTTTAGTGTAGTAGTAGCAATAGTAGAATAATGCAGAAAAGGTTACGAAAGTTCTAAAAACGCAAAAAACCAGCCCTTATTAAAAAAAATCATGAATAAAAACGTTATTGCAGGGACGTACAAGACAAGAAAAACTTGGTTATTATTTCATTTTTCTTTCGACAAAATATTATCTTACGTACTGGCCGACGGAGTATCGACACAATTTTTCTTTCTATCGGCACTGATACTGTCTGTGGTAGTATTCATAGAATTTTTTAGTTCTACAAAAACATTTTTCGATGCTGAAAGTGATATTATAAAGGTTGAGAACGCGCCGAATAACGTTTCAAAAGAAAATAATCCAAATAACTGCGGTCACTCGCCGCTATTACGATAAAATAGCACATCGTTGAAATATTTTTAAAAAAACTGAGAAAAAAAGGAATCGTTACAAACAGTGCATCGTCGTTGAGTAAGAATTTTCTCGGTGTTAACGAAAAATGCATTGAATGAGTGTCGAGACCACAAAGTTTGTTACTGAAACGTTATAAATAAATGCAACTAGGTGTGAAAAAGTAGGTGCTAAAAGGTAAAAAGTAAAAGGGAAGAAAAACGCGCAAAGAATCGCACGAAAACCCATAAAAAGAATGACAAATATTTTTCGAAAGAAGTTTCGAAGCAAAAAACAGTTTCCGCGTACTTATATGAACACATACGAAATAATAAAGTTGAACAAACAAAGGTCGCCATTTTTACAAAAAAGAAACGAAAACTTTCGACGCTTACTCGAAAGATTTCTTGTTGCGATCATCGTCGTCAAGATGGCACCCTATAAAAAAATTTTCTCAGAAGGTAAAAAACGTTTCATTGAAAAATAGTAAACTTACTTTGAGCTTTCGTCGAGCGTTAAATTTTTTCAAACAATCAACCGTATCTTGTCGATGCATTAACGAAGCGACTCGCTCACGTTGCTGAAAAACATAAAATCAAACATAATTAACGAGAAACGGATACAAAACAAGAAATATAGCAAATGAAAACGGAAATGAGTTTCGATAAGGTTGTCGACTTACACAAACCCACGGATGTTTCAACGCTTGATCGGCGGTGATACGTTTTCGCGGATTCACACACAACATACTGTTGATCAAATTCTTCGCTTCCGGCGTAACTGTATCCCATTCCGGGCTCGGGTACTAAACGAACAAGCTTAGAAATAGAAACGAATGCGAAATCGAAATCGAAACAATTCTTGAACGTACGTCATACGCCCCGGCTTTGATTTGTGCATATAATCGATGTTGGTCTTCGTCCCAAAACGGTGGATAACCAACGAGTAGTATGTATAAAATAACACCGCAAGCCCAAGTGTCGACGGGTTTACCGTAAGGCTCTTTTTTCAATACTTCTGGCGATAAATAACCCGGCGTTCCGGCAAAACCTTTAATTACATGATGTCGAATCGTGAAACAGCGAAGGTAAGAAATTTCGTGAAAAAAGACTTCTTACCAAACCAGGCTTCTTGATCACCTTGTACTTCTATAGCCAAACCGAAATCCGCTAATTTCACGGCAGCCCCTTTAGCTTTGCTCGCCAATAAAAGATTCTCAGGCTAAAATGCATTAAGTGGTGAAAATTAAAAATCGTAAAATTACAATCAAAAATCATAACAATGACGACCATTTTGAAGTAGCAGAATGCGAAATTCAGATAAGATGAATTCAGGAGATTCAAACGTAATTCACGAATTCGTCCAGAATTTCGCAAGCCACAATGACAAAAGTGTCGCAAAATTAGAAATTTGAGCACAACAACAAATAATCAAAAGGAATATTCATTATTTAGGTAAAAATAGCATAGTATTATGTGCTTAAATAAAAAAAACAACAAAGGTGGGACTTCGCGGTTTGCTTTCTTATCACAAACATATAAACTATAGTAACAAATTATGGATATTAAATTAAAATTAGGGCCCCATTTTTCTTGCACAAACACGTTTTTAACTTGCTTTTACCTTTAAATCTCTGTGCACTATATTGTTTACATGACAATAAGCTATACTTTCGAGTATTTGTTGTATGCAATGACTAAAAAAAGAAGAAAAAACATTTAACTTCGTTTCCGTTTTTAATCACCTTTAAATCTCGATGCACAATTTCTCGAGCTTGACAAAATGTCACGGCGTCCAAAACTTGTTGAATACAATGACTAAAATTTTTACGTCGGAAAATTTTTCTTTTTTTTGAAAGGTTAAACGCTACGACCGTGAAAATAACGAATCGAACAACTCGACCGTAAAGCAATGATTTACGAGTAGTTATTGTTAGTGCCCCGCGCTTATGATGTAAAAAGTTTGTGTTTCGAAAGGTTAAACGAAACCAAAAATTAAAAGTACCTAGCATCGGCTTCGCTGTAGAATTCTCGAGCGACGATATCTTCAAATAATTCACCGCCCGTGACCCTAAAAAGTTAAGCGTACTTCAAAATTCAGTTAAAAGCTGGAAACAAGATTATAAAGATAATAATTACAAATCGAAAACTAAATAATGAAATCCTTCTTCTTGAATACTGTCGTGAAGGCGAACTATAAAAACAAAATTCGTAGTTTGATTAGGAGTCTAGAAAAAGCACAATTTACCCATGTCGGCAACCTCAAGGGTTCAAAAAGGCGTGCTATTGAAATACAAAATCTTACTTACCAATGTTTGAATGCTGCAATTTGCGGCATATTCTCGCCTCGCGTTCTAATTTTTGGAAATCTAAACGAAAAACAAAAACTTCATTTAAAAGCAAAATTCCTCTCCTCCTTGACAGCCAACGAGTTCGAACCATCGACTAAGTCGTAGGAAGTTTTTACAATTGTTAAAACAAACAAGAAGTGAAAATAAACGTCATTGTTTTACCTCGAGCAGACAACTTTTTCGTGTTTATTATTTTGGCTGCGAATTCCAATCCCGTGTTCTTATGCACGCAGCGACGCACAACCGAAAACGCTCCTCTACAAATTACAAAAGCGGAAATTAGCATAAATTAAAAATACATAAAATTGGTTAAAAGAGCAAAAAGGATTTTTAAGAAGTAAATGGTCAATGTTGTTGTTTTTTTGTTTGTGCTCTCTCTCCAAGAACAATTTAAGAAATCTACAATCGAGTTCATTAGATATCTCAAATCAAGTAAAAACCCTGGTGGGCGAGGTACGACGAAAAAAACAATTTTAATCCTGTTAACACGATACTACGAGGAAGAGGGAGATTCGTTTCTGATTTGTTGAGGCAGATGAGTGCATTTCATTCTGATGCATTTGATGTACGCACTTTCCCTTTTTCTGCTACATTATGAGATTTAATCAAAACAAAAAGCGGAACCGAAGAACAGACAAAACGACGACTGCACACCGACGGAATTTCTGTTAATGACTTCGAAAATGTATACGTACGCACGAAACACATACATACATTCATTCGGACGGACCGACGGAAGAAAGGAAGGAGCAGAAAGAGACTCGGATCGGAACAAAAATCTACACCACGAACAAAAAAATCAACGTTCTATTGCAACGATAGGATAAGCGCATTGATTTGCTAAACAGGAGGAAAGGCGACAAAAACAGAGCTCATTAATAGCAATCCACGTACTCGCTTCGACCGCGAGTGCGTCCGTGATGAGAAAATCTTTCCTTTCGATAAGATTAAAAATACAGTACACATTTTTCCTCGTAACGAAAAAGCTACCCACAAACAACGTGACAAAAGAACGTAAAAAAATTTCGAATGGGTAACCACGACGACCGAGTCATGTATCCTTCCATTTTTCAATTCGAGGGAGACGAAAACAATTTTTCGCTCAAAGCGCCGATCGAAAGCGCAACAGTCCGTTTTCAACACAAATTTCTCTTCTCCACCTTTTTTTATCAATAAATCGTCGAGTTAAGGGAGAGAAAATTTCATTATCGAGTAGTTTTTTTTTTCTTTTCTCAAGACAACAAAACTAATTCAATCGTTGCCGTCTTAAGTAAAAGAAACGTTTGTTAGCTAAATTGAGCAGATTAATCCAATTATACGTAACGCGTATGAAGTTTTTTCACTTTTTACGCATGCAATCAATCCCATGCTCGTTTTTCGGTGAACTTTATGCGCGATTTTTGCTTCGTTTAAAAATGGTCGCATTTTCGTCTACGCGTCTTCCAGAAAACAAAGCAAGATCGAGTGAGATTTGTTTGGAAAAAGCTCACAAATCCACACGCCGTCGACAACTTCTCTCAATGATCTAACCCCGACAAACGGTCGACGATTGATGAACGAAACGGTGTTATTGGTGAGTGGAGAAGCAAGAAACCGAACGACGACGGCGACGGACTAGGTTAGCTCCGTATCCCAACGAAACGAAACGAAACGAAAAACGCGTTGTCGTCGTAGTCGTCTCACTAGCGCATTTTCGTATCGACTGTCGTCGGATCGCGGTCGAAGCTTTCAGTTAGTTTACGATTTGTAAAGTATAAGACGTACATTACGCACGCGTTGCACACTCAAAATCGGCGTCGTTTTCTGTTTTTAGCATTTCATATTAGATATATGAATGTTTGTATGTAGCAATGGCGATGGCGCTCGGTAGGCCGTAAAAAGTCGGTTTAAGTTTAACAAATTAAAATGAAATCCGATCGGCGAAAAACGTTTCGCATGCCTCGCGCACGCCGAACCGAAGCTAATTTTATTTTCATGAATAAAAAAATAAAATAACTTTAAAAATTTCGCTTATTGAACCAATTTTCGATTACTAATCAAGGTAACTCTCTTTTTCGTTCCGTTCCTTTCTGGTGTGAAAAGTAAAAACGAAGCTAATCAAAGTAGATATTCGTAGAAAAATAGTTTATAATTTACAACCACCTGAAACCGAAATGAGTTTCGTTAACAAACGTGAAATCTTACGGATTTTAACAAGTCTGATTATATTTTACGCGTAAGAAAAAGCATTTTTCTCGACAAACATTCGCCCCTTTCGTCGTCGAAGCTGAGTTCTAACCAAAAAATTGTCAGTACGAAACTAATTTGGCAGCTGTTTTCATTTGCTTATTATGAAAACGAAAACCAGAAGAAGACAAATAATCAAAAATAAATGACCTAGCAAAAATTAATGAATTAAATTAAATGCGTCCAAACGAAAGACAAAATCAATGAACAAACGTCGACTGCGCTCTAGGAGAAGCTAAGAAGGAAAGGAAAACTATTACGAAAAAAATTTTAATGAAGGTAATCCGAAGCCGACGTAAATGAACAGTATTCGCACTGTGAATCGCAATTTATGTCCGAAAAACACAATTTGCATTTCGAAAAATGTATGAAATATGCTAAAACATCGATAATATCGAAGAAATCAACTGCAGTAAAGTTTTTTGGCTGAAAACTTGTACGGAAACGTGAAAAATCTATCCAAATTGTTTACATAAAATAAGAAGAGAGAACAATTTTGCTCAAAACTGAAAAAATACGTTTCAGTAACTTTACCGGCAAGGTAAATGCAGAGATGCCTAAAACACACCATACACATACACACAACTTTAACGCTATGAAAAAACAACGCAAAAGGTTTATTTTCCGTGGTAAAAGAGGTTTTATTAGCTCACTTTCCTAATTCTTCTTTTAAGTCGTAATTATCGCTGAATTTTGTCGTCGCTGACGGAGTTGGTGAAGTCATATTCAAGTTTACGACCATTGCCTTTACAAAATCTTCATAAAATGCACCATGCTAAGGTGAAGGGACCGATAATTAATTAGTTATTTTCGAAAGTTGCGCGTATATAAATTTCTTTCGCTAAAGTTTATTCCGCGCGCAGACATCTTTTCTGTTCACTTTCTACTAAACGAGTGCTCAACAGGATAAGTCCATTCGTACTTGACACTCAAAGCAACATACAACAAGAGCGAAATCTTACTTTTAAATTCAAATCTTGATTTCTTCATCAAATACAAACGTGCATGCGGCTACTATTCGAAGTTACGTCTGGAAAATATGCTCGCGGCTTGCTGAAGTTGTCGAATTAAAAATATGCATTATTTGTCGTAATAATATAGCTAATATTTCCTTTTTTTTTAATAATACATTTCGCGCATCATTTATTATATAATATAACCACAGAGTGCTTACAAAAAAATTCTTACCTTTATCGCCAAACGTTCAAACGTAAAAATGTTGTAACTTGCCTGTAAAGCAGTTGAAGATGCAAAGAATGTAAAATAAACGTTTTGGTGTAGAGGCAGAAA
This sequence comes from Prionchulus punctatus, assembly GCA_034698125.1. Classification (NCBI taxonomy): domain Eukaryota; kingdom Metazoa; phylum Nematoda; class Enoplea; order Mononchida; family Mononchidae; genus Prionchulus; species Prionchulus punctatus. Next base: position 20,508 of record JAQGBA010000612.1, read on the forward strand.
ACTACAATAGAGGTCAATCAAGCCGAATAAGACTAAATGCTGCCCAATTTTTTTTCTTTCTAGTTTTATTTGTCAAGTGTAGTATTTTTATCTTTCACGGAAATTGCTCTCGGATGATAAAAATATTACGTTATACTTAGTCTGAGTAAACTTATTATTTGTTTTACCCTGACGAAAGAAGATACCAAAAGCACTACAAAACTTGACACCAAAATACGAATGCTGCGTTATTTTCAAACAATTTTAAAATACCACAGATATAAAAAGGGAAATGTCGTTTTTTTTGTAACTGAGTTGAAACTGTTCTTCCGTGTTGTAACTGTTCTTCCAATCAACACAATAGCCGTTTGATTCTGATTGCGTTATAATCTGAAATCTCATTTTGTTCTGCAAATTTCTCCCATTTAAAATTAGTAACGCATATTTTTATAACTTCTATGAAAAGAATTTATTTCATGTTCATTTAGCAGGAACTATTCCAATTTTATTGGTGTTATTATTCTTTCTTTTGCAATAAATCATTTTACTTATTATCAGTTTGAGGGTTTATCATGGATTTAATTACCAAGGTGTCGATAAAGTGCAATTTCTTTCAATAATAGCATGTTGGAAAATAACCCCGAGGTTATTTTATTTCGAATGGGTCATAAGGACTACTTGGGTCAGATCCGGGGGTTATTCTCGAGGGTGGGTTATTTTTTCAAACTTTAAAACTTTTGTATTGATGTTACGAATAATAATATTCCATGAAACGTTTTACCAATTAAAAATGTTTTTCAGAGGGAAATTCAAAGAAAAAACATTACCGAATGATATTATGCATGAAAAGCAACACTACTTTCGAAATTTCTTCACATTTCTCCAATCATCCAATATTTGATGCTACCAAAAAGTCAGCCAAAAAAGGCAGTTTTTCATACCTTATAATGGTAAATTCAAAAAGACGGGGTATTTTTGAAGGGGGGGGGGTGTTTTATTTCGAATGGGTCCGACCCGGGGGTTATTTTCGAGGGTAGGGATTATTTCTGGGGACCATTCATGGGAAAATATTCGTCATTTTGAAAATAGAAACCTATCAGCTATAGTTTTCTTGAATCTACACTTTTGTGCATTATAAGAGTGGATTTATGCCATAAACGTGAATTTTTTCCTTCAGCGAACGACGGCTAAATCGAAGCAACTGTGCAAACAAAATCCCATGTATGACCAATTGATTGGTAGTTTATTCGAAACACGCTGTGTGTTGGTGAAGAATTCAATATAAATACGTTTCCCATCCGCGCCCCGCCGTCTTCTGTTTTTTTTCTCTGAAACTGAAAGATTTCGTCCAAAATTGCGTTTCGAAATATTGATTTCAGAGCGAGAGAAACTAGCTCACATTGTGGGATACACACGGAAAAATATCTATGTTCAGACGAGCGCGAACTAACTGGTTTCCAAACATTATATCCGTCGTTTCGAAAAAGTTTAGAGAAATTTGTGTTCCACAGCCGGGCCGATGGTTTGTTTCGAAGGTCGTTTCAACGTTCTTTGTTCACATGTCTGATAAATTTTCGCCTTATGCTTTTCGAGTTCGTACTTGATACATAGCAGAACCCCATTCGAGGCTGAATTCTTATGCTGAAAATTTGAAAGATAGATATAGTCGAGAGGACTAAGCTCTGCGTGTGTTTTTTTTTTTCGAAATCGTTGGAATTATTTGAAACAAACTCAATTTTACTCGAAGTTTGTTTTTCAAGAATCACTTTTCGTTTGCTAAAGGTGGAATAGATATGTATCATCATATGTCAAAGTAGATTCATACTCGACTGCAATACGGATTACTGTGTCTCATTTTACGACAACAATGAAAAAATCGGTTGCTTCTATTTTTCGACATAGATGCCTTTTTTTACTTCTATTCGTCTCATTATTTTTACTCATTTATTATTACAAAGAAAGTCGTCGCAAGATTGTATTGAAAATGTTGCATCCATTGGACGATAAATTAACAAATCAAGGTACGATTTGTTTGCAACCGTTGAAAGTTGAGTTGACGAAATGTTTAATGAAAACATTTCGAAACCCTTCCGCAGTTTGGGCTTCGTTGACGTACGCGATCAACAAATGCTGTTATGTACTTCAGAAAACAATGAAAGCGATAAAATTAAAAAACAAAGACGATGAAAAATATGTTATCATGCCGGAAAACGATTCAAATGATTGTACCGTATTGACTGTCGGTGTTGGAAATGATATCGAAGCTGAAAGGATTTTACGCGACTTAAATCCTAAATGTAAATTTTACGGTGTCGATCCAACCTACGAATCGGGTTCTATCTACAAACAAATCGGTCGATTTATTCAAACGGCTGTTTCTGATAAAGATGGTGCTATCGAATCGAACATTCTCGTCGGCGAAACTACGTACCTGAAGAAAACCGTAGAATCGACGAATTTTCTCAATATTTTAAATTTGACGAATTCATATGTTATCGACTACTTTTTCTTAGATGCCGAAGGTGCAGAATATTCAATTATTCCGCTGTTGAATAGGAATAAATTGAAAAAGTTTCATTTATGCCAAATTTCTATTGAACTACATGGGTTGAAATCTTACAATATATCCGAAAGTCGTTTCGCCGATTACGTTTATTATTTTTTACAAAATACCGATTATGTACCGGTTTTTGCAACCTTCAAAACATTTCATCGAATGTTCTGGATTGATTTTCACTCTCAACATTGCGTCGATAGGTATTTTCCGAACTATTGTACGACCAATCAAGAGTGGTTTCAAATTGAACAATAAAACCCAGCTGAAGTTAATTTCGAAAATATGTTTTGCTTTAATGCTTGTTGCTTACTTTTCCGACAATATATCATTTTGTCGAAACCATTCAAAAAATAGCAGCATACGTTATCAGAAACAGTTTTAGAAGATTGCTCTCTCATCAAAATGTGTTTCATTTCGAGGCGTAGATTGTTTTTTACGAGGAATCGTAACCAAACAAAATACTAAGGAGGATAACCAAATAAAAAAGTTAATCAAACGAAAGCTGCAAACTTATTAACCGCGAAACGAGTGCACGTTTTTTTCAGAGAGATGTTTGCAGTCCGATTTAACGCAAGTGTAATATATGTACCTTTTCAGCGATACTATGGATAAATAGTATTCAACAATGCACAATGCAGCGTCTAAAGTTGTTGCAGTTGTTCGTATAAAACAAGTAAAATTATCTCAAATTTCTTAGTATTTAACGGAAAGTAAAAGCGAGTAAATCTGCACAAGTACAAACACAAAGTCGAGTAGATAATAGCCAATTAACGCAAGAATTGCTCTCCTTCCTTTACATAAAATTACGTTATCAGAAACAGTTTTAGAAGATTGCTCTCTCATCAAAACGTGCTCTCGCAAAACGCAATACTATTTTCTATACCAAATGTTTCGTAAAACAGGAAAATTTCTTGTCGGTAGTAAACAAACTTTTCAAAACATTTCGCGAGTAACAGCAACAATTAAAACTCAAAAACGTTTTTCAATAGGCTAAATTCTTTAAAGTTGAAGGCTTAGAACCCGCCTCCTCAAAAGCCACCTCCGCAGCCAACGCCGAAGCCTAAACACCATTATTTATCGAGAAAGAGGTAATACAGTTTGACTTTATTACAGTTCCTCATCAAAAGGGAAACGTGACTTACAAAAACTAAAACAATGACCTTTATCGTTTGAAATGTATCTAAAAATGTATTCCCAGAAAAACACCTCCGAAATAATTTTCCGCAAACCAAAGTGACGTGTTTTGATTCTAAACATAATGAAAACTTGTTTCAAAGTTTACTCAGGTTTTCCGCACCCACCTCATAGGTCTTACAAAGTGTATAATGTATGGACGAGTAATTTTTGACAAAATATATGATAATAATATATATGTAATTTAGAAAATCATTGAAAATTTTAAAACTGGTTTCTTTTTCTTAAGACCGCCGCTTTCTCGATATCTAACGGAGATTTTTTAGATTTTTGCAACCAACTCGTCGTGAACCCGTTATTTGACGATAGTTATATCTTTCGTTCGAAGACAATTTCTGCTACTTGAGAAATTATTTCTTAAGTTTCGTTCGAAGAAAACTACTTCTCATAGATAGATCATGAAGCGATTGATTATTTATGCTTCAACTTTTACTTTTCTGGTCATCGGTTTAGCGTTATCCAGTAAGTGAAACTTGCATAGTGAGTGAAAAAGGTGAAACAGATTTTAGTGTAATTTGTGTAGCAGCTGCAGCGAAAAATTCTACAAATTGTCCATTATTATGGAACTGTCCAGGACAGTGCTCGGTTGGACTCGCCGACGGCTGTCAAACGTGTACATGTCCCAAAGGTGTTTATCGTAAGTGCACGAGAGATTGTCCAGAATTAACAAGTCGCTTTTAATGTTGCTTAATACCACATGCTTATTTTTTGTGCTCAAAGTTTGTTTTTGCAGCAACTTTAAAATTTCAAAATGCAACAAAAGTATGCCCTGAATTTAACTGTCCGTGGGAATGTTCGGTTGGTTTTGTGAATGGTTGCCGAACATGCACATGCGCCAATAAAAATCTTCAAAGTAACCAATATTCACCACATTGGATGGATTGGTGCATCGTTTTTAAATTATTTTACAGCCACATTGAAACCTCAAAATTCTACCGTATGTCCAGATGTAACTTGTCCTGGTCAATGTTCCGTTGGATTTGCCAATGGCTGTCCAACTTGTTTATGTCCTTCAAATAACGTCAAAAGTCCATTTTAACATTTATCTAACTTTCTGTTCGCCGGTGTGAAAATTCAACCTGATTTGTTATCGATTTAGCTGAAGTGTTTGTAAAAAATTGTTCCAACATAACTTGTCCTGGTCAATGTTCCATGGGATTCAGTGACGGGTGTCCAACCTGCACTTGTCCTACAGGAACGAAAACGTGTCTCGATGTTATTTGTCCCGGTCAGTGTTCTGTGGGATTAACACCCGATGGTTGTACAATTTGCGATTGTCCAACAGTTTTGCAATGTAAGCTCGTGTTTTTTTGTGTTTGACGGACAACTATTAAAATCATGTGAAAACCGAAACTGCTCGTTTGTATCTTTCATTCGCCATGAAAAGTTGTTTATGAAGTGCCTCGTTTAGCTCCTCCTGGATGTGATGAAAAAACACCATGCGAAGGTACCAATCAAGAATGTACGGAGTTTAATTTTTGTGTTTGTACCACTGGCTACTCTATGGTACTTGCAACAAAGACGTGCGTGACAAGTATGAACTGTAAAAAAGTAACTTTTTCTTTTAAAATAATCACTTTTAAACCCTTTCTAGCACCGAAACTCGGCGAGAACTGCCTTCTAAATGGCGACGCAGTGTCTTGCGATGGATACGGCGTTGATTACCAATGTAGCACTGCCAAAGGTCCGAATTATGGCAAATGCGTCTGCAAAGTTGGTTTTGAATTGAGTTCATCGGGCAAAGAATGCAAACCTATCGGTAGAGACAAACATTCGAAACGAAAGTTGAGTTTTGTAACCGATTTATCGTTACAGAAAAAGTGCTCGGACAGCCTTGCGGTAGTGACAGAGAATGTGCAGTGGCTTACTCATTTTGCTCATCGGATAAAAAATGTTCTTGCATCGAAGGATTCGTCGCGAATAAATCTGGTTTGTGCGATCCACCAGGTACAACGATTCATTTTTTTGTTTTAAAGCCGTCTAATCCCAGAGTTTTGTTTCAGCGTTGGCATGCCCGTCGTTTTTCAACGGTTTGAGCGAAAATAAAGCTGGAAATTCGTGCCAAGTTTTTTACGATCCAGAAACATCTCAGGAATATAACACTTGTAAATCGAACGAATTTTGTTACCAACACCCTAAAGAAAGAACAGCGCAAGGTCGATACGTCGGTCATTGTTGCCCATCGCCCCCGAAAGGCGCCGGTCTCGGTTTGGTATGCCCTTTGACCGTAACCCATAAAGGCACCTGTCCGGATACATCGGATCTTCCCATGGATTCCGCTGCACCTCCGGATAAGATTGCAACATGTCCCTTTACAACTCACGACTGTGTCAGGCAACCACTAAGGTAGAATGATAATTAGCCCCTTGTTCTTTCGATGTTCACACGCTCCGTTTACAGAAAAGATGAAATTTGCTGCCCACTTCCGTGCCGTGCTTCAAGTTCCCATTTCGCAGTCAACGGTCTATGTTACGATTACGTGCTCATCGGAGAACCTTGCAAGTACACGGCTCAATGTATTAGTGGTTCAGAATGCTCAAAAGCAAATCCAAGTAATGGACATCGTTAAGTGAAAACTTAAGATGAAACTGAATTTGTGACTTTTTTTTACCAGAAAAGTCAACTTGTCAGTGCAAAACGGGTTTCAAACAAACGTCGCTTACACAATGCGATAGAAAATAGTTTCATATGTACGTCATATTCATGCAGTGGTCTGACTTTTTATGAATGGATTTTTGTTAAGCGTCGAAACTTGTTGCTTCATATTTTTACAACGAATATTAAAAATTTTTATTTTTATTGCAAAAAAGCGATCATTCAGTTCTTATACTATTTTCACAAAATAGATCAAAAAAGAATTTTATTTTCTCATTATTACATTCTTTCAAATATAGAATGTTCCCTGTGCTAGGATATGGCCTTTAATTCGAGATATAAATTATTATCTTCAGATTTTCATTTTGACTCCATGGTAACAGAAAATAATTTTATATTTTTCTTGGATCACCATTTTTTCATTCATAGTTTCGCAATGCTTCAGTCGAAAGTAAACGCGAAAGATGAAATCAAATTGTTGAAGTAAATAAAGAAAGTATTGGTTGCATCTTCGCATCTCGTTAAATTTTATTTTTATTAGGAAACAACTTCAACAAACCGAAAATCAGCTTCTACAAGAGCAATTATTACGAAAGAATCTTGAGGACCAGTTTCAGAAACCTGTTAACGTTCATCAATGGCGACAACTTCAAGTAATTTGGATATCGAATTTTGCATGCTTGTTATTGTTTGCGTTAAACGCACGTTTAGCACGAGCTCCTTTTTGTAGGTTAACGAACCTGAAAAGTTTGAACTTTTGGAAAAGGTTAACACTTTGAATAAAAGACTTGCCAAAAAATGCGTCGAAGTAAAAAAGTTTTGGAATATGAAAAAATGTATTTTATTTATTCGGGTTCTTTCAGTAGGTAGCGGTGAGAGACTCTAAACTGAAAGATAAGTGTGATGAAATCAGCCTACTGGAGAAACGATGTGCCGAAAAAGATGCCAGTATTCAATCCATGGAAAAACAACTGAGAAATTACGAAAATTTTTCGAAACAATTTTCGAAATTGAAAGTGTGCAACTGGAGGATTATTTCGATATAATTGCTGCATAAAAAAAACTCGCATTTTCAGGCGAATTTAGCAGAATTAACGGCAGTTAGAAGTAAATGCAAACAGTACGAACTTGATTTGAATTCGTTAACGGAAGAACTAAAAGTGTTGAAAATGGGCGCATATTTCACCGGAAAATCTTCTTAAAAGTGTAACAAAGAAATCGATTGCTTCATTCGACTTTCAATGGCCGTAATCGCAAAAGCGGTCAAATGCATTTCGTTCGTGTTAATTTTATCCTTTGGCAATTTAAAAATATTTATGTTTCCCTTTTACTACTAATGTTTGTTTCTTTTTGACACACTTTCTCAGTCGCATTGTTCTATGAAATCTTCAAACTGAGAGTAATTTTGTTCTTTTAATAAAATAATCACAGTACGA
>JAQGBA010000613.1:0-28258 GCA_034698125.1 Prionchulus punctatus
TTCTACACATCAGATATCAATACAGTCCCTCCAGATGTCAGGTTCAAGGCGACTGAAAAATTTCCGAAGAAGGTGCTGGTCTGGCTGACCACTGGCTGACCACTCGACCAGACCAGCATCTTCTTTTTTTCAATTTTTCCGAAAAAGTCTGTCCAAGTAGGTCATACACATGCTTCCGAAGAATGCTTCTATTTTCCTTTACTACAGACATTTTGACAACATACGATATACCATTCGAAAGAGCATTAAATTCTCTACAAAACTATGTAACCACGATGAACCTATCTCTATTGTGACACTTTACATTCGCCGTCAAAGTTTGTGCAGAAACTTTGAGTCCACCCGTTAGTTGCACAAATTATTTCAATTTACAATTACATAATTCATATAAAATTTCTGTTCAGGACAGAAAAGTGAAAACAATCAACTGCGACCATTTTCATATGGTACATTTAAACAGCACTTTCCGATAATTCTTTAAGGAATCCAGTAACAATGCCAACTCCAGCTAAACAACTTTATCATCACAAACTACTTGATCATCGCAAAGTTTTTTTTGTTTTTTTAATCTTCTCGTTCCTGTCTTTTAGTTCCGGAAGGTACTGCTGACTTGATGAGGTCTAATTCCTGTCTTTTAGTTCCAGAAGCGACACGTGGAGAGAAAAACATACTTGTCTTTTTGCCCATCAGTGCATTTTTCCGTTGCTAGTAAGCAAATATTTCAACACAGATACAATTAGGTAGCTGAAACGAAATTTACCTCAGGAGCTTTTGTAAAATCAGTGGAAAACAACCTCAGCACCATTTTTTTCGGTTTGTGGATGGTGCCAATGGCACATATATTACAAAATGTAGGGAGCTGAAATAAAATTACTCCAACCCTTTCAACATGTAAAATCACTGGAAATCATCCATAACATTATTTAGATTTTCACATTAGCGCAAATGATATGAATACAGTCCTTCAAAATATAGGGACCAAAAAAGGAATTTTCTGTGACCTTTCAACTTGTAAAATCAGTGCAAAATATCCTGACGTTTCGACTTTAGTCGCTGGTGCAAAAGACACAGCTAATTCAAAACCTTGGGTTCATATATTCACTACATTTACCCTATAGGGTGCATAACAGAGGCAATACTAATGACAACTCAATTGTCGTGTAGTGTGTCGCGTTGCCACCTCTTTGTCACTTGTTTACCATTTACTACGAGTAGTCATCTCGTTGTCACATGCCCTTTCGAGTGTCATGTTACGCTCTGAGTCATGCCATGTTACATTCTGTGTAACTAGCGTCTGAGAGTTTTCAATTGTTGTCAATGACATTGTCATCTGCTCAGCAATTGGTGTACGACCAATGTTGGGTCCTTGCGTGACCTGTGATGGAGCAAATGATAATAGACAACACACCAGATTTTTACAAGACAAAAAAAAGGGAATTCGAAATTGTGAAACTTTTGTAATTTCAGAAACGTTGAATTTTTAAATCGACTTGAGTTTTTTTTTGGATAAATGACGAAAGGTGGAATTTGTAACAGGTGAACAGCATCGGAACCTTGACGGTTGTTCTCTTTGTGATAGCAAAAAAAACAAAACTAGCAAAACTAAGCAAGCTTTTCAATGTTTGTCATTCACGCTGTGTATGTTGTGAAAATATTCGCTGAGTTGTGAAAATTTACACCATCGCTGAGTTGATTTTAGCCTTAATTCTATAGAGTAATAGTCACCGGAAGTTTTTTAAGAAAACAATTTTTTTCAAAAAAGTAACAGAACCAGATGATTGCTTCAAAGTTCATTTACATCAATGGATGACTTGCCCGAACGTGGTCGAAACATATTTCTTTGAAATTTCGTTGCTTGGATTTGCAAATTTCGTCTGTCTGTAGTAATTTCAGTCGTTGTATGGTTTCACGTTGTTATTCCAGTGCTAATATGAATCTGATGCTAATATTAGTAATGGGAAAAAGTGCTCTGTATAATGCTTGCGGCGCCGATTTGTGGTTTAAAACGAAGGAAAACTAGCAAATTTCAGTTCCTCTTCGTTTCATTTTAATTCCAACTACCTTTTACGATGGCTTCCGCGAGATGTATGGCGATGCAGAGAGCGATGTTCAGAACGATTCCTTTTCCAGGAAAGACAAGCGCCGTTGCGGAAGTAAGTCCTTTTTTGCTTGCAAAAAAAGAGTTTTTAATATTGTTTTTGCTAGCTGATCCCTTTCTTGATTTATCTAACTGATCTGCTATTTTGTTACCTAATCGAAATCTTTTATTCCAGGAAGCCCGACCAAAAAATGGTTGTTCGTTATATGCAGTTTTGTATAATTTTTTTCAAAACATTTTCAGATACCTCCACGGGCGTGCATGACGTGTGTGCGCCAGTATTGCATGCAGCATATTTTCCAGACACCTTTCGCGCCGGAGCTTTTGGTATATATGCTCAGAATCTGTTTTTTATTATATTTACAGTTTAAATGCAGAAAAAAGTTCAGTTTTATACTTTTGAAATGTATTTTGCGCAAAAACTGCTTGCATTAGAGCCAATTTAAACACGATATACATCCATTATTGAGTGTGGTTTGCATAACAACTCACTGTGTGCTGTGATTACTAATTAGGAAACAACTTTTGATTCTTCACCGATAAAACTGTCAGGAAATAATGAAAAAACGTTTTCCTCACGTTATATTCCTCTTGTAACAGGCTTTACCGTTGGCTCGTTATGGTGGTCGACAGACTATTACCGCTCTTCCAGGAGATGGTATCGGTCCCGAAATGATAGCTCACCTAAAAAACATTTTTCAGTACGTTTTCAGTTTTTGTACGTGTAAAGTGTTTTTCACGTGTTTTTCATCCAATTTTTTTAACCAGAGTCGGCCAGGTTCCTGTTGATTTTGAGTACATTCAACTGGATTCGCATCAAGCCGATAACAACGTAGATCTGGAAAACGCAATCATTTCGATCGAACGAAACGGCGTTGCAATTAAAGGAAACATCGAAACGAAGATAGGCGACGCAGCTTTGAGGTCGCGAAATGTTGAATTACGGTGAGAAATTTGTTCCATATGTTTTCTTTTGATTTCTTCAATCCTTGACTGATTTATTTATGCGAGCACGTTTTTTTTGTTCACAGAGTTCGTCTGGATTTGTTTGCTAACGTTCTTCGTTGTCAGACGATTCCGAACGTTCCTGCGAAACACAAAAATGTCGACATTGTTATGATCAGAGAAAATACGGAAGGGGAATATTCTGGAATTGAACACGAAGTTCGAATTTGTTGAAACAAAAAACTGATGCAATTTCTTCCATTTTTTTGTTTTAGACTGTTCCCGGCGTCGTTGAAAGTTTGAAAATCATGACGCGTCGAAACATGGACCGAATTGCTCGTTTCGCTTTCGAATACGCCGTAAAATACAACCGCAAGAAAGTCACAGCCGTTCACAAAGCCAATATTATGTAGGCATATTTCGTTTTTTCAAAACGTGCAGGGTTTTTGAAAATTCACCCGTTAAAGGAAGATTGGCGACGGTTTGTTTTTGGAAGTTTGTAAAAATATGGCCGCGAAATATCCTAATATTAAATTCGACAACATGATCATCGACAACGCTAGTATGCAGGTAGCGCATTTATTTCGAACATTAAATTTCTATTTTTGAAAAGTAAATTAGCTTTTTTTATTCTATTTCGTTAGTTGGTTTCCAATCCACATCAATTCGATGTAATGTTAATGCCAAATTTATACGGTAACATTTTAAGTAACATCGGATGTGGCATCGTCGGTGGACCCGGTCTGCTGTCTGGAATTAACGTCGGCGACAAATACGCAGTTTTTGAAACTGTACGACTCTGTTGTTTTCATTATTTTTGAAAGTTATCTGAATATTTTTTTCCCACGTTTTAGGGCTCTCGAAATACTGGAACGAGCATTGCTGGCAAAGATATCGCTAATCCGATGGCGTTTTTGCGAGCAGGCGTCGACATGCTTTACTATTTGGGGTACTAAGTTTTGAACGAAAAATTTTCCTTTTGCAACCTTTTTAATCATTTTTTGTGGTATTTCAGTTTGAACAAACACGCGAAATTGATTCGTGACTCTGTGGTAAAAATAATATCGACTGATAAAATGCAAACGGCCGACATTGGCGGTTCGTGCAAAACGTCGGAAATCATCGAAGCTGTCAAAGGCGACATCAGAGGAAAGTTGGAAGCTATGGATTAGTAAAAATTTTCCAGTTCCAAATCCGTTTTAAAAAAATGTAGATTATTTATTCGTTTCTCGTTTTTAGTAAGCATATTTAAGTTTCTCGGTGAGTTTCATGTAGTGTTCACCCAGTGAAAGTTGTTTTTTTGTAATAGTTGTTAGTTTTATAGTAGAACTTTGTTTTTTGTGTTACAAAGATACTTCTTCGCTCTATAAATCGTAAAATTCGCATTTTGTGAACAGTTTCTTGTCTCTACAAATTTTAAAATAAAACACCAAAATTTAAGACGAAAGAAAAAGCTGACGAATGATTAAGTTATTTAATGAAATCGCTGGTTTAAAGGTTTTTATAGTGTCGTGAAAAATGAAAAGTTGAACACGCCGATTAAATAAATATCGTTAGATATGTTCAAAAACATTGTTCATAGTAAAATTTTGGAAATTGTGCCGAAAGAATTTGACGCGTACTTCCGATATAGAAAAATTGATCATTAAACCTGCTTCAATTAAAACCACAATACGCCCGATGTATTTATGTTAAGAAAATTTTTGTGATTTTAGAGATTTGTTATTTCCGATATTTCAATGAAAATGATAGCTTTCTTGTAATAGCACTTTAATTGACGCCGCAGTTACAATATCAAAGAAAAAACTTAAGTCCTCTAGTAATTGAGGCCGGCTTTTAATAGACTCAATCCATTCTTAATTTTAATAAATGCTAATTTCCGTATAGAAAGCAAGTTGTACTTTAATAGTACGTAGAAATTACTTGTTTTAGTAAAAATGCCCTCTAATTAACGGCCAAATTATACGTTCACTTGTTATAACTGCATCGTGCTGGTTGCAACTTTGAAAAAAATTATTATAATTGTATCCTTAATCTTAAAGAAAACTTGTTTTTAAATCCAACAAAGATAATGCAGCTCATGCATTCAAATTATTATACGATGCTCACATCCATAGGACGTCTTTGGAGCAAGCAAGAATAATGTCCTTAGTTTCTCATTTTCTTCAACAAGATCAGCCACAATGCTCGAGGCGCATTCGTTCCCATCGCCGTCACGCCGACTGCGGCGGCCCTAAATTAAATATTGGTGCGCCCTATTTACAAAGCCAAATTCGCCCGAAGTCATCGCTTTTCGGATGGTCGGCGATGTTATGAAGGTTGGCTTCGGTAATACCAGTCGTGCCCCGAGGCGATACCCGAGGGTCGTCCGGACGGAGAATATAGATTTCGCTCATTTCCAGCAGTACTAGGTAGTTGAGCGCTTTATTAACTGCCGGCGTTTTTTGTCGTGTTCCGACGACGTTCGACGGTTCGAAGCGAAATCAATTTTCGTTTATTTGTAACTGAACTGAATATTTTTATATTATAAAGCAAGCATATTTTCGCTGACTGACTGAGCGTTTTTGAGTTCGTAAGTGCGAATGACTCTTCTCATTTTGATCGTCATTAGCGTTTGAAAAAGTTTGTAATAATACTTTTTCTTATCATTTATGCGTTTCAAAAATACGATGAGTCGCATCGAAGCGATTTTGTCGAGAAAACGGACAATTAGTCCAACGATCGTTAAAACAACGTCGACCTCCAGCTCATTACTGTCTGGAAAGAAATCCTCGAGTGATAACACGTTCGCTTGCCACTACCAGGACGACATAGTTTCTTGCAAAATGGCGAAATTGGGTGTCAGTTTAGCGATCGACACTAATCCACCTGGTATACCGAGAGCTGCTCCAACGACTCAGCTAACGGCGCCAGTTCATATCGACGTTGGTGGAATGAGTTACACTTCAACGTTAGAAACACTAACTCGGTAAGTTTCATAAATTAACGTTACATTATTTTTAATCCATTGCGTCCTTGTTGTGATTGTTATTCTTTCTAAACGAGTTGTTCTTAACTGTAATTAGAAGCCAATCAAATAAACTTGTTGTAGATTCCCCAATTCTTTAATTGCAAAATTATTCAATGGAACAATACCAGTCGGATTAGATAGTTTGAAACAGTGTTACTTTTTGGATCGTGATGGACCTAGTTTTCGATATATTTTAAACTATTTACGAACTGGCTTATTATCAATTCCAGATAATTTTAAGGTTCATTCCTTTGGTCAATTGTTAATTAAAGAATATATTTTAGTTGTCTTTCTACGCTTCCATTTAGGAATTTGATTGTTTGCAAGAAGAAGCTAAGTTTTATCAATTGGATGGATTGATAAAGCAAATTGATCATGTAAAATTGAGAAAGAAACGAGAACGGGACGAGTTAGCGATTAACGCCGTGAATTCTAAAATATCTGATACTGCAATCCTTCACGTTCAAATGGATGATGAAACGAACGATAAAGGCGTTTCATCTGAAATCGTTCGGTTCACAGGCAAAAAGGCCTACATCGAGAACTTTGCACAAACGAGGCTTGAAGAAACTGATTTCGAAACTGTTTCAACCGTTACCTTACGCAGCATTCACAGCTTTGAGGTTCTGAAACATCTAACCAACGATTGTGGTTTCAGGATTGCTAGCAGTTCGGTAAACTGTAATGAAACGAAAACGTACAGTTATTTCTGCTTGCTGCAAAAACTGATGTCACATTAGGCATTATAGAAGCGAATTATATGTAATGATATGTTTGATTTTTCATAATACAACATTGCATGTTTCAGTAAAATTGTCCTGACAAAAATGTAATGTTGAAGCGGCGAGGCACAAATAAATAAAACGTTGAAATGGCATAAAATACAGCGTACTATAGAATGTAGAATTTGAAAGCCATATTACAATATTTTTGAATTTTCATACTCAAATAATTTTCTGTTTGTCAACAGAGGCCCTTCTAAAAATTAAGAAAAATTTTGCATTCGCGTAAAAATAAAAACAGCTTGTAAACGTTATTATGATTTCATTATGTGTCTTATAATATACTTTAAAGTGTGATGTTTTAAACCATTATTTATTCTCTTTGGAACGTTGGATAGAGTAGTCGCGCCGATTATCTCATTCCAAACGCTTTCATGTCGCTTTTTAATAAACCTTCATACTTGGCCGAGAAGTCGAGCGAAAATGTGTATAAAGACGAAGAGCTCGATAATGAAGTAGCCGGCGGAGAAGCCGGAGGAAAGAAGTCGAACGAAGCGGCGAAAGACACGCAAAATTCTCATGCCGAAGGTGATTTTGGAAAACCGGAAAGTATCAAAGACGAAGAATCGAAAGATGATGAAGATATGATCCATATTGAGCCAACGACCTTGGAAGAAAATCAGATCGAAGAAGAAGTTAACATGCGTGACAAAGAGCCCTTTGTTGATTATCAGCAATCGCAATCATCCGATGAAAACGTCGAGTTTAGTGAAAACGAAAATTGCGCGGCCAGCGTTGAATATGAAGCCTTATCGGAAGACACTTTGGATGACGTTGCGTTGGTGTTCATCGACGAAACTCTCGCCGATGAAGAAGCCCTAAGCTCGAGACTGAATGAAATTGAAGACGAATTGGAAACGGAAGTTGAATTCGAAAATATGCCGATATATTACGTTGCAACCGAAGAAATTGCTCGTTCCGATGGCGACTTTCGGGCGACCATGACAGAAGACGTAATCGAAGAAGAAGAAGAAGAAGAAGAAGAAGCTGATTTGCCCGCAACGATGGAAGAAAATCAAATCGAAGAAGATGCTCATTTTGAATCCTTATCGGATGATACTTGGAATGACGTCGCTTTGGTATTCGTCGATGAAGCTCTAGCCGACGAAGAAGCGCTAAACTCGAGGTTGAATGAAATTGAAGAAGAATCCGACAGAGAAGGCGAATTCGAAAATCCGTCGATAAATTCTGCTGGCCAACGAATAATTCTTAACGAAGTCGAAGCAAAAGATGTCTTGTTGACTGTTGTTGAAGATCCAATCGAAAATGATATTATACCTGATCAACAATTTTTTATGAAGTTTGCCGAAGCTTGTTGTAATCCTGATTATTGGTCCGAAGATTTACCATTTCCGTTTAGCTTGTTAAATGGAAGTGATCCAAAAGAAGATTTTAAACCAGATGCAAAATTTTAAATTGAATATCTTTGTTAATACTGGACGTATTAACTTTGTTTTTAATTAATTTTGATGTTTTTCAATTTATCGTTGTGTTTTATGAAAGCTGTATCATTAATTATAATAGAAAAACATTTTGGATTGTTCTGAAAACAAAATTAACAACAACAGAACAAATTTGTTGACGAGCAATTTTATTCATGAAGAGTAAAACCAAAAATAGCTAAAATAGGCAATCTTAATTGCTAGTCTGACTTCATACATCTTTTAGAAATTCAAATTTATAATTATAGTAATTTCAGTTTTAGTGTAGAAATTTGCTTTATTAACTGACTTTTTTAATGAAATCTTAGACTTCCAAATTGTAAGGCGTACCGAAACGACCGTTATAAATGAATACAATTCTATTTTTATTACGGAATAATAGAGAACATCAGCAACGTTTCGAGACAGAAAACAATAACAAATACGCAAATTATACAAATTTCGTTAATTACTAGTATAACTAAGACATTCGCCTAACAAACAGCGTCCTTCGCTGGCCGGATTATAAAAACAACACGTATACAAATCAGAAATCGCTTCGTCATAGGTGAAACTCGTATCGGTCATTTTGCAAGTATCTTGGTAGGTGGATGAATAGAATTCGGAGCAATTTATTTTTTTGTTGCTGAAATCTTTATTGACGTATTTAATCGTAACGGGTCATTTGTCGATACTAATTTCAGATGCGAGCCAGTGGTCCAACATTTGCTACCACTACGTGAAGGCAATGGATTCGAGCACGATCGGTATTCTTAGAAGTCGGTTTTGTGTTGTAAATATCTATCCCACGCAACTAAAAGATGATAAAAAACGACTGAAGGAAAAGTGAGAATAAAACAGAGGATTAATCCCTTTAATCCTAAAAGTCGTTCAATGTTCTGGCGTTGCCCGCGGTCACCGTCCAGCCTATAAAAAACAAAATCCGCGCATGATCGGCTTTCTTTCCGAGCAAAACTTACCTTATCTTTGAAAAACCGGCTTGAGCGCTGGCAGTTTTCCATATTAAACTTTTTTGTACTCTTCGTACTCGACGATTTCCGGTCCTGTACAACAATTAGAAGACCCATTAACATGAAATTTGGCCGAAATGGTCCTCATTTTAAAAATTTAAAAATTTTTAAAAAGTGTCTAAAACTCAAGGCGATGGTATATTACCCGCTAATTTTGAATTTTAGCTTATTTAGATAATTCTAAAGTTGTAAAAATTACGCTCAAACAGTGGAAAGGACTTTATAAAGACCCTGTACAACAATGTACAGTACTTCACGTGTTGTTTCACTTCTGTAATTTACCAATTACACCAGTCGCTACTTCATTTATTCTTCCTGTTAAAAGGTTCATATTTTTATGCTGTCTGCTTTGCAATCATATCATAAGACCAATTCCTTTCATTATGAACTGTTGTTCTCTTTCCAATAGTTTCAGCAATTATTCCAAGTTTAGTGCATGACTATTTGCTTATTTGCACGGATGTGGAGCGAGTTTCTTTATTACTGCAAACTTTCCTGAGCACAAAAGCCTGATATTTTTTCAAAATGACTGGCTAGTCCCCATTTTTTTACTTCGATGAAAATAACTAGTCACATGCTTTTCCATCTTCTACGACTTGTACATTTGAAGAGTGTAAAATATCTCTCTTTTTAGCTTGTGGGGCATTTTTACATGCTATAATGTACTGTATGTATTCAAGGATTTTTTCGCTAACACGGATCGCATTTATATATAAATCATGTCCTTTGACGTTAGACGAATTACACCATATCGAGATGTATTGATATTTAGTAAACGAGCAAGACTGCCCCAAAGGGAAATTTTTTTGACGTCATTACGGGTACTGTTATTGTCCTGCATGGTACAGTAGGATACGATAATGCTTGGTTACCATATCTGTAAGGACTAACTTTTTATTTTCAACGTTTGCCAATCATTGTTTAATTTTAAATTATTTGGTTTATCTCACTTCGTATTGTTTCTGTTATCAATGTTAATCAATGTTAAGAGTTATCAGTGTTAAGAGTAATGTGACGTCTTTTCGCCGTTCTTCCTGTTTTTGTGTACCTTAAGTTCGTTAATTTGCATATTGTAGTGTGCTTTACAAAAATAAAAATGTTTATTACATTATTATTATTATTATTATTATTATTATTATTATTATTATAATTTTCTTCGAAAAAATTAGAACTATACATTTGACAATCCGAAAACTTGGCTTCCGGCTAATTTTTTTATACTCGAGACATATTGGCGTATTTATTCATTTCAAAACTGAATTTGATTCATCATTTTAAAAGTAAAAATTTGCCTTTCCTTCTTTAACGTTTTCGTCGAAAACCGACACAACGATTTTAAGTCTTTTTAAGTTTATTAATTTCTCATCCAAAATATCTCCGTTTCGCCCATTTTGTTATCAAAATTAGTCACTCTGTTTACATACTTGTACAAACTTAAATAAAAATTACGCGATGGATTTATCAATTGAAAAAAGTTTACCGTTTAAATTTTAAATGTTTTCCTCTGATTCTGCTTTACGAACGTTAAATTTTTACGTTTTTATTCATTTGTTTCTTTCGCAAATTTTTAACGGTTTAATCGCTGAACCGATACTATATCCAAGAACAAATTCCGATTACGAAACTGTTATCGTTTCCGAAAATGAACCGTTTCAAATACGATGCAATAACGTTACCGCATCGACGCCCTACGAAATTGTTTGGTTGAAAAGCAATGAAAAGTATCTAAAATCGTCGTCAAATAATAAAACTCAAGAAGATGTTTTAAAATTTCAATCGTCGTCTATCGACGACTCTGGATTTTATCGATGCTTAGTGAAAAATCAATATGGCTCGACGCTGTCTTCGAAGACGAAAGTCAACGTTGCATGTAATTTTTACGTGTTAAAATATGTTTCAAGTTTTGCACTTCAGAATATCTTTGTGTTTCTGACACGCATTTCACTCTGATGCGGTTACTTTTTCGTCAGCTAACTGTTGTTTTAGATATTCGCCCATTTGTCTCACTTAATTCAACGCTTAATGTAAAAACCGATGCTGGCGGTTTTGCTGTTCTCCTCCCTCCTCCTATCGATGCATCGCCGAAAGATGCTTTACGGTGGCAGTGGTCGTTTCAAAACCAAGTGGTACGAAAAATGTGCCCGGTGTACCCTTTATCGATACGCTTTTTTAATTCGAAATTATTTTGTTAAGATCTTTTCGAATCTCACGCATTTTATCAGCAGTGACGGCAAATTAGTGGTTCTAAACGTACAGCCTGATAATGTCGGACAATATTGGGTGGAAGCATATCATACTTCATTAAATGAACGGGTTAAGAGCGAAGCCTACACTTTATCTGTCGTTGGTAAGGATTTTAGGAACTTTTCTGTGAACCGTGATGCCAAGAGTTCGTTTTATAAAATATGCTAAAAATAGCCTACTTTTGAAAGTACTGGAGCGCGTTTACGCTTTTTTGTTTGTTAGAAATCATAAATTACATTTTTCAATGAAAATTGATAAAATTATTTTTCAAATTCATAGCGATTTATTGACCGACTTGCTGCGAACATCCGGTCGTTTCGCGATTCTTTCTTCCCTCCTTTCGGCCTTGGTGTAATTACTGTAGTCGTCGATAGTTTATTCAGCGCCGACCAATTTATGTCTTGTACTTTCCCACTCAGTGATAAAAAAAAAACACGTCGATTTTTCGAATTTCTGTATTAATTTTTTGTTTTACGTGTATGAAACTCATTCTAACCCTGCCTAGTCTAACTGTTATTGTTCCTTATTTTCGTTCATTTACGTTTTGAAATAACCAACCGCGGTTTTAGTTGGGTCGTCCTATTTTCGTTTCGATGAAAGGCGTCAGTTCGTGTTCGCGAAATTATTGTAGTTAAGCGAATTCGAGAGGTCGAACGACGCGTCGCCAATCCGATGGACGGTCGTTCGACTCTACATATGTTTTGCGGAACGAGAATATTATTGGGACTATTTCTGTTAATGAACGAGTATGCGATGGACGACTAAAGAAACATCCTTTTATTCGTTTACGATTTCATTTTCAGAGAAAAAAACAATTTCGTATCTCTGTACTAGAAAGAATGATTAGAACGAAACATAGACTATCTTTAATAGCAAAACATAAAAATTTAACCAAATAAAAAAACGCTCTTTGGAAGTTTATGTTAATTATGAATCGTGAAAGCAATGCTGGCATTTTTTGTTTTATACAGATCAAAATTGCCTCACTTCACTTATGATTTTCGCTATTTTTTAACCTTCGATGAGTCCTTTTTGACTTTACTTATTATTTCGTGGGAAATGCTACTTTGACTCGTCGATGGGACAGTTTCGACTGACCACCAGTTGTTGAATTTGTTTGTTTGACCATTAAAGTCGTATTTATTTTCGCCTCTCGACTGTCTGTAGTTTTGGTTGAGCATCGTCTGATCTTCGATTCTTTTTGTTTACTTTATACATAAAAACTCAAATTTTTGCTTTGAAGATGTTTTTTACTGTCACGATTTTCTTTTGCAGAAAATTTGCCTACTCGGATCAATGTCAACAACGGACCGGATATTGTTCTTTCGCCGCAAGATTTTATCTTTCGCGATGGAACATTCGCAAAATTGTTGAATCATTTCGTTTTAGAATGCGTTGCCTTTTATAGGTGAGTCAAAAAAAAAACCAACTCTTCAAGCTCGTCGAACGGTTTTATGTCAAGTTTTTTGCGAAACGTGTCGAAAAATTGTTTTCAGTAATCTCATCAGTGTACAAATCGAATGGTCACATAACGATACAACAATAGTACCGGACGGTGTAAAATATCAAATCGAAGAGTTCAATCGCCGTTTAATCGTTAGAAATCCGTCGGCTTTACGCGATGGCGGCGTCTACAGTTGCGAAGCTAAACTGTCCAGTTTACCGGCGTCAAATAGTAAAAAACAAGCCTGGATTACCGTCAATGGTACGGTTTTTTTTGAAACACTTTCGTTCGTGATAAATTTCGCGTTTGAACTATTTTTCCTCTCATTTTTAGATTCGCCAAAGATTAAGCGTTCACTTGCCACTGAAACTATTGTCGGCCTTGGACAAAGTTACGAATTACCTTGCGTCGCCGACGGGGTGCCGGCTCCGACGGTTCGTTGGTATTTTAACGGCGTAAACATTGTTGATCGACGAGAATTTGTACGTTTTTTCAAAGTTTCGTGTCATTTTGTTCTTCTAAATGATTTCACCTTTTTTAAGTGTTGCGGAGACAATTCGACCCTTCAAATTGGACCGACTGGTTCCTTATTATTTCGTAACGTTAACGAGGACGTTGTCGGCGTTTATCAATGCGAAGCTGAAAACGTCGTCGGATCAGATTTGGTTTCTACTTATTTACGATCAGAATGTAAAATTTGCATGCTTACTATTTCACGATTCGACATTTAATTTAAAACGGCTCAAAAATTTTTTGTTAGCTGCGAAACCAATATTCGTTTCACAACCGAACAACGTTTCAGTCGCCGCTGGTCAAGCGATTACGCTAGAATGCGTCGCAAAAGGTGCTCCGACGCCCAGTATAAAGTGGATTTTTAACGGTAATCGATCAAAAACGGCTACATAAAATGAATTACAATTTCAACGAGATTTATTTATAGGAACTGATATTCCGATTAACGATAATAATTATCAAATTTCAAACGATGGAAGTTTATTAATTTCGTCGTCGTCGATTCAGCACATCGGCTGGTATACATGCGTAGCGTCGAATTTACTGGGTGAAACTCAATCGAGAGCTTTTGTGAACGTTGCCGGTTAGAATAATGCTCATTTATTTAATTTTAGCTTGTTGAAATTTGTCTGTTTGTAGGAAAAGCTCAAATCCTGAAAGGACCAATCGACCAAAGTGCTATCATCGGAACGAACGTCGCGTTTTATTGCGAAGTCGCTCTTGAAGCGAATCAGGGTTCTTTCGTTCGCCAATGGTATTTTAAAGTACGTTTCGCTTATTGGTGCGGGTCATATTATAAATTAACTATTTGTAGTTGACTTTTGTTTCATGTTTTAGAACCAATTGCTAACGCCAGGCGCCGCTCGAAACATCGAAATGTTACCGGACGGCAGTCTGCTAATACGACAAGTCGGTCCGACGAACATTGGTTCGTATACTTGCACAGTTACGTCACCATCCGGGACACAAAATCAAACCGGTTCCTTACGTATCACGGGTAAAATTTGAATTGTAACTTTTCACTTACAGTTTTGTTTAACATGAGATTACGTTCGTTGAATTTTCCGACTAGAAACTCGATTAGCAGAGAGCAATATTCTTCGCGAATCAAGAACCGCGCCATAATGAGAACTATTGAGATAACTTTCCTGCATATATTTTTTCAGAAAAACCTGGCATGCCCCTATATGTTAAAGCGGCTCTTATCAACGGAACGTTGCCTGCTCGCGTGCAAATTACCTGGGCCGAGGGCTTCGACGGTAACTCGCCGATAATTAAATTCACGTTAGAACTGCGAACGTTGGGCGCTCAGGGTAAGTTTGTTGATTAATTTTTCATTTAATGGAATGTTTCTATTAAACATTGGAACGTTTCATTTAAGATTTATGGTCCGATTGGGAAGTAGCTGTGGAAAATATAAACAAAGAACAACACGGCGTCATCGTTGATAATTTGAAACCTTCGGCCAATTACGAATTTCGCGTACTTGCCATCAATCGGTACGGTCCCGGTTTACCAAGTTTGCCGTCCAATAATATTACCATGCCGCAACAACGTTAGTCGTTCTTTGGATTTCCAAATTTTTTACTTTCTTTGTTTTTGACACGTTTTCGTCTATTTTTAGCGCCCGCTGCAGCCCCTAGAAGTGTCGCTGGTAGCGCTCGAAGTTCGTCCAGTATTATGGTTCAGTGGCAAGTAATGAAAACGCAAATTGATTTCACGTTTTTGAAACGTCCCTTAAGATTTTTCAAACCAAATTTTGACACTGCATTCGTTTCAGCCTCCACCGCCCGATCAATGGAACGGTGATATTTTGGGTTACATAGCAAGATATCGTCTAGCTAACTATCCGGATATACCGTGGATTTATTTCAACGTATCCGACATTCGTTCGAGAAATATTTTGTTAGAGGATTTGATCGTTTGGCGAGAATACGAAATACAAGTTTCGGCTTTTAACGAACGAGGAATGGGCGTTTTTAGTAAATCAGTGTACATAACAACCATGGAAGGAGGTACGCACATTTTGATTTCATTTTTTCATTTCTGTAACCTTTTTTGGTTTAAGTTCCCGTTGAACCTCCGTCGAACGTGAATATTACCGTCATAAATTCAACGTCTATATTCGTCTCGTTCACTCCACCTCTTCAACAGATGGTTCCCGGTGTCAATCTTGGTTATAAAGTGAGCTGAAAAACGATTAACGATTTTTTCCATTTTAAATCAATTTCTGATGATCGTGCGACCCTCAGAGGAGCAGTTCCTTGCGAAATTGTTCGATTTTCATGTTGAAAGACGAAGCACAGGGGCCATCTGAATGATTCATTCATCTTTACGCATTTTTTCCTTCTCGATTCTGTATTTTTAATCTTAACTATTTTTCAGGTCGAAGCTTGGCGCGGTCCGCCGACCGTCGGTCAACCGGCCAAATTAGTGAAAGTGCTTCCCTATAGTTTGAGCAAAGTGGAAACTATAGTCAACGGTTTGGGGAAGTTCGTTTCTTACAACGTAACGACCTTGTGTTACACTGCTCAAGGCGACGGACCTCGAAGTCATCAAATTGAAGTGACAACGAAACAAGATAGTGCGTGCCATTTTTGTTTTGTTTTAACCATTCTGCGTTATATTTTTGAAACACATTTTTCCGTATTTATAGTTCCTGATCCGGTGAAAAATCTTCGACTTGAAGATGTACTTTTTGATTCCGTTAAATTAGTTTGGGATAAACCGGATAATCCAAACGGTGTTCTCATGAGTAATTAATTTTTTCTTCTTTTTTTAATGTGTTCTAAAATTAATTACGAATCGTTCAATTGTTAGACTATTCTTTGACTTATTGGAACGTAAATGAGACCGATTCGAAACGTTCATTGTCTTTGCCGCCGAATTCAACGTTTTATAAAGTTCAAGGTTTATTCCCATCGACGAAGTATTCATTCGAACTTTTCGCCTCGACCAAAGTCGGTTCGGGTCCCGCCCGAACTGTAAACATCGTCTCGGGAGTTCCACCCGGTAAATTTTCTGAATAAATTACTTCTTTTTTACGCTTTCAAAAATTTCACTCTTTCAGAATTTCCGGGACCACCAACGTCATTGACGATCAGTAATATTCAAGCTCGTTCGGTGTCTTTGCAATTTGCGCCCGGATTCGATGGAAAAACGACGATTTCTAAATGGATCGTCGAAGGTTTAGTCGGTGCGTCGACTAATTGGACGGAAGTTTTCACGACTAATGCGCCCGATGCGAAAGCTTTCACGGTAATAATATTTCTCCTTTTCGATTCGCTGTTCTGCGCGCGCGATGAACTGCGACCTATTAACTTTCAATTTTCTAAATTCGATAACTCGATCGATTTTGAATATTATTGTGAAATTTTTTAGTGTTATATAAAATTTAAT
Organism: Prionchulus punctatus; assembly: GCA_034698125.1. Lineage (NCBI taxonomy): Eukaryota > Metazoa > Nematoda > Enoplea > Mononchida > Mononchidae > Prionchulus > Prionchulus punctatus. The sequence goes on from JAQGBA010000613.1 coordinate 16,888, forward strand.
TCTCTGTAACTATACTAAAAATCGTTCATAAGAATACAAAATTGATCATCGTTTTTTGAAAATTATAAGTGTAAAGTTAATAGGTCGCTTTTTTACAAATTTTCTTCTCGTTAGGTTACCGGTTTACGCCCTTTTACTTACTATAAATTTCGTTTGATCGCCGAAAATGTGAAAGGTCGAAGCGCCGCCAGTGATTCTAGCGACAAGTAGAAATTTTTGTTTTACGAAAGTTTTCGTCCTCAATAAAGAAAGGGTTGCTTAATCAGGTTTCAAACTAATCAAGCTGCGCCGGAACATCCACCGATGGATGTTGATGCCCAACCCATTTCGTCGAATACAATTCGAGTAACATGGACGGTACGTTTTTATAAACTTTGGTTAGTTTTATTGACATGTTTCAAATTGAAACTGATATATGCAGCCGTTGCAATTACACGCATGGAACGGCGTTGCGAAAGGATATGAATTATATTTTAAACTAAATGATTCGTTTTTATACAATTTTTCGTCACGGGGCGTGCGTCAAGTAGGTTTAATTTTTGAGATTTTTGTTATTTTGCACGTTTGTAATTGAAAACGACAAATTTGCTGCCAGGTTGCTGAAACTAAAGTGTCTATCAATGATGCTATCGCCAGTGAATACGAGTTGACAAAATTAGACGCGTATTCAATTTATGAGTTTCGTTTGTACGCCGTTGGCGACATCGGACTCAGCAAACCGTCTTCGATTGTGATCGCAAAAACTTACGAAGGAGGTTCGCTTTTAATTTCGCCTATTTTTGCTTATTTTCTTAACGTTATTTTGCTTTCTTTCAGTGCCATCGTCGGCTGTACCAAATTTCAACGTGAAACCAGAAAGTGCCACATCTTTGAAAACCTCCTGGTCGCATTTTTCACCCAAAGACGCGAACGGCTTAATTTTAGGCTATAAAGTAAAGCGAAATTTAACGATAATCAGTCGAACCTTATTTCGTTAATGACTTAAATTGCATTCATGATTAAGATAAATTTCAAAGCCGATGGCCTCTATCCTCACGAAGGAAGCGTTTTGACCACTGGTGGCGATCAGACGTCGCAAGATTTGATGGGCCTGCTACCCTTTACCTCATACAGAATTGTTATCCGAGCATTTACTATCGTCGGAGACGGCCCGAGTCGGGAAACCATCGCTCGCACCAATGAAGACAGTACGGTTCACAAGTCGCCTCGCATGTTCTTCCACCGGTCAGCCGTTTTCTGTTTTCTTTCTAGTTCCTGGCCCGCCGTGCGAAATTTTGTTCCCGTTCGTTAGTCCGAATGAGTTGCGAATCACTTGGAAGCCGCCGTACCATCCAAACGGCGTCATTACTCATTACTCAGTTTCCTATTGGCAAAACTCTGTAAGTTTCAGTTTTATGCTCGAATTTAGTGCTTAAAACTTGGATTTTGTATATTTTTTTAAGTTTACACTTGTTTTTGTATTCCAGACCGATTCTGCTCAAACGGGAGTGAAAACGACGCTGAATCCAGATTTGAAAATGTTCGTTGCCACTGGTATTACGTCGAATACGGTACAAAATGTATTTCATATTTTCGACGGAATGTCCCAACTTTGTTTGTCGTTTAAGCTGTATGCGTTTGCAGTTTCGGCCGAAACCAGCGTCGGCTGGGGAAGCGAAGCGAGGGTTTTATCATTTACCACCAACCAGAAAAGTATCATTAAAGTTTTTTCCCTTTATAACCTTTTTCATGTATTTTTCGTATCGATAGTTCCTCCCTCTTCTCCGAATCGCCCTTTACAAAGTTTCATTCATCAGCAAAGTTCGTCTCAAATAACTATCATAATCGACGGAAAGTCAACGCAAACGGAAATGGTCCGTTTTTTCGAAGTTGAATACCAACAAGTGAACGGTGAACAGTGGCGGTCGTGGATCGAAAAAATATCCGGATCGTCGAAAAATTGCGTCATATCTGGGTAAAAAATTTAAAAAACCATTTTTTCCGAAGAAATTCTTACTCGAAATTCGTTTTAGCCTGAAACCGAACACTGCGTACAGATTTCGCGCTAGAGCGACGAACGATTTCGGCGACAGTCGATGGTCGTCGGAATCGGATTGGATTAAAACATTGAATTCCGAACCGTCAGCGCCGCCAACGAATATTCAAATAAGTCCTGCCAATGCGTCTGTCCTTAAAATTTCTTGGACGTCGCCGCCTCTCGATACGTGGAATTCGGATTTCATCGGATTCAGAATTTTGTACAAAATCTACGATCATCCAAACGACACGTTTCGCGTTCATGAACTTCCCTTAGGGGGCTCGGATCGAAAATTATTCGAAACTGAGATCAAAGGACTGCAACAGTACGATTTCTTTGGTTCAGTTATTGTTTCGTGGTTCGAGTTTCAGTTGACGATTTGTCCATTCTTGGTCGACCTTTCTTATCGTAATTTTTAATTAAATTGAACGATGCGTTTCAGATTTCAACATTATATCGTTCAAATGCAATCATTTAATCAGCAAGGCAGCAGTCCTGCGTCGTCGGGCGTTTTTGTTTATGTCGGTCATTCGTTGCCGAAAATGAGTGTCACGAATTTCATTTATGAAACTGTCAGTTCTACGCAGATTCGTCTCAGTTGGGACCCGTGGCCTGTCGAGGACGAACCTATAAACGGTTTTAAAGTAAGTTTAGTGCGACCATTTTTCGATTCACTCTTGCCTCAATTCCACTTGTATCTGACAATTGCAGATAAATTACAAGCCAATGTTTGTCGAAAACTTGCTCAACGATGCGTCGAACCGCGTTCAACAGGACGTTGCGTCGGTGGCGTTGAATCATTTTGTTCTCTCGGATTTAAGAAAATTCAGCAATTATTCGATCGAAATTGCTCCGTTCAATCGAGCCGGACCTGGGCCGTCTCAACAATTATACGCTCAAACTTTCCCCGATCGACCCGGACAAGTCGGTCCTTTGGTATTTTCCGATATCCATTTGGACTCTGTTAATGTCAGTTGGACGCCTCCGGTTGAACCGAATGGTGTCATTATCGGTTACGTGGTAACGTATAAAACGTACAAGTTAGAAGAAGGTAAAACCACTCATACTTCTTACCGTATAAACCCTTCGATTTGAGCGTTTTACGGAATTCGTAACTTTTTTGCAGAATATATAAAACAAATTCAGGAGAAAACAACAAGAACATTTTTACCGGTTAGCAATTTAGAAGAAAACGTTACGTCCACGTTTTCGGTTCAAGCTGAAACCGTCGTCGGTTACGGCGTCCCAGTTACGGGAAAAGTGACCCTCGGACCACAAATCGGTATACTTTATTCATAATTTTTTTACTGTTAAAGCGGGGTTTTTACCCTTTGAGTTTTTTCTACTTCGTTCAGGATCTCCTATGCCTCCGAAACGACCCAAACTGTATCCATCCGAGCACAGTGTTACTTTAGAATGGGAGAAATCCGATGACGGCAGGTCGCCTATAACGTCGTATCTTATTCAAAATACAATCGTGGAATCGAAAAAGGGGCGGTTGATTCGTCGCGAAGAGCTAATATCGCCAAGTTCGGTGGCCACATCGCGTTGGACGACGTTGACTTTGATCGAAAACCCGAAAACGTTGTACACTGTCGCTTATAGTCAACTAGAACCGGGAGCGGTCCATAAATTTCGAGTTCTAGCGCGAAACCAATTCGGCGTCAGTTATCCGAGTCCCGAGTCTGATTCCGTGACGATTCCCGAAAGTATCGACGACAAACCGTTTTACTTGCAGTGGTGGTTTTTGGTTATACTAGCCTTGGCATCCTTGGTCATTATTGTGATTATCATCGCCATTTTGTACATTACTGGACGAGACAAAAAATACGATTGTAATTGTTTCCTGTTATTTCGCTATCTGTATCTATTCTGAATTCGGGTTTTTCTTTCAGATAATCGAAGAAATTCAATGAATTCTTTACATTTGGCGGACGGTGGCGTTGTTACGTATGAATTACGTGCATCGCAAAAACACCGCGGTAAAACGTCGGCGAGTGGAAAAAAGAATCATTACATGAGACATCCGCCTCCTCGACCCGCCTATCCGAGTAAAGTTTTAGCGTACGGCGACGACGCTCCGACGTCGATTCCTGGAATGCAAAAATTATCCGTACAAAATAGTAAAATGCCGAGTTTTTACGAAACGTTGAACGGAAATAATTTGGACCCCATTCATATTGCGATTGATAAGCCTATAGACAACGATACGTCGACGACGGGGGACAATGTACGTCGAAATTCGTTTCGCACAATATTTTTTAACCTACCTTGTTAAATTTTGTTGTAGGGAAGCGATTCTGAGCCCGAAAAAGATGTGAGCAGCATCGTTCAACATTATCAAACTTCCGACGCCGCTTATCGCGAAACTTGGCGACGCGCCGCCAAGTCGGCCGCTCAACGACCCGATTCGTTTTCGAGTCAGTCCGAAACTGCTTCCGTAAAAGGTACATCGACGCCAATCGTCGGTCATCATCAACAATCGACGGCGCCCGTTTCGAGAACGCCTATGCCTGGCTTTTCGTCTTTCGTTTGAAGAAAATTTATATTGCGGTCGTATCAGATTTTCTATGCAAAATTTCGGCTGCTTTATACGTTATCGAGTATCTTTTCATTTCTACACGTATGCTTCAAATTCGAACAACTTGAATCTTGTATTATTGTTAATATTGTTTACGCAGTGTTTTAATGATCTCTATTTTTTATGTTTTCCAAAACAACAAAATGACTTGTTTGTTATTGTTTTTAAAATTGAGCCGTTTTTGATTTTTTTTATTATTATTACGGCTGTGGTTCGATGGTTTTGCGATTGTTTTTTACGTATGAAACAGTTCTATTGTATCTCTTTTGTTGTTCCTTTTGTTGAATTGCCTAATGGTGCGAAAATACTAAAAAATGTAGCTTTTATTGATTCATATTTGTTATGTGCTAATGTTTTAAATCTGCACTGTTGGCAACAGTCCCTTGTTTTATTTGTTAGGAAACGGACCAGAAAGAATTTCTTTTCAACACCACCTCAAATTGTAAATTATTTTTATTTCCGTCAGTGCCTTCGCTTCGGTTGTTAGCGATAATTTGCAATATCTTACTATTTTGTTACTTAAAAGTTTGTTTCTTAAAAGTGTAAAAAATTGTTATTAAATGAAAAGACGTTCCAAATAATAGTTTTAAGACAAAAAACGAAAGGGAAGGAGGCACGGTCAATGAAAATTTCACCGTCCAAATCATTAAAAACCAAAAGCATTTGAATTTAAAATATAAGTGGTTTATGAAAAATTACTATACAACTTTCACACTTCTGTTAAATTAAAATAAAAAATTTAATTAGTATTATTTTAAAAAAACATTTTTATTGAACAATGGAATATCTCCGGAGTCGGTTTATCTAAACAAACAAAACAAACATTAACCAATAATTATTGCGATCAGACGAGGAAAATGTTCTACTTATTAGTCCAATTGTTTGTTAAACATGTCCAGGATCGTGAAAGTGCGTATCGTTGATACTTTTCGCCGTATGTGTACATTTTAATTTGGGTTCGTATGGGGCGCATATTCCGTGAAAACAAAAACCTGGTTTACCGTCGTTCCGCGTACAATTGTAACTGTTCGGCAAGTATTTCGTCTGACTTCTGGCTTCTCCTGGCGACAGACTCGTCGACTTATCCTCACATGTACATTCTTTTCCGATTGCTTTATTTGTTTTACAATTTTCGATCAAAGGCGACGGATTTGAACAGTCACCGCATATCTCAACGGCTACCACGACGTCTTGCAATGCATGATCTTGATCGTCGCGCCAACAAGACGAACCGCCGTACATCGGAACTGGATCGTTGCACGAACGAAACGCGAATCTTACGTACGATTTCGGGACTAAATTCAGAAAGGTAAGAATCACGAACATTTTTTGACACTTATCTGTTGAACGGCGTTGGTTTTACTAACTCAGCGTATTGTTGCACGTGTGTTGTTTATTTCGATCTTCGCAATCAATCTCGCTGTAAAGCCAACTCGATTTAGCAGGTGCGAAACATTGAATATCCCGTTCGTGGCAGTTTAATTTCCATTGTCCGTCGACTTTAGGTTCCAAATCGTAATCGTCCAAACGTGAATCGCCCTCGAGCACAGGTTCGCATTTTCCGTTTTGACACCACGCATTCGGACGGCACGCAGTGAAATCAGGCACGTCAACGTGAAAGTCTTTCTCTGTGAGTCGTTTAATTTTGTAGATATCGAACGACGGAACGTTGGAACCGAACAAAGTTACATTCGAATTTTCAATGTCAAGAACTACTATAACACATGGAATTGGCTTATCGCAACTCGTCGGGTATTTGTCTTTCGCATAAACGCACAATTCAGTGCCATTTGTTCCTAATTCTGTTTCTTTTCGATACTGTTGTCGGCACAATTGAAGCGGATTAGGCAAGTCACCAACGGGTGCTTGATAGCTAAAAATGTGAACTGTCAAACGATGTGTTGATAAATAATTTTAAAACAATAAACGCGATTACGTTTCGGTATTTTCCCATGTGAATATCGACAGTAAATATATCCAAACGATGAGCAATGTGACGTTGAAGATGGTCAGAACGATATTCGAAATAAGAAGTTGTTTAAATTGTACCTCTTTGCTACTAGTTTTCGGTGTCATATGAACATATTCCTTTTGATCAGTTTCTCTATGCGATTTTACCTGAAATATAAATTAGGAAACACTCATAGCAATTTACTGTATAACTTCAAAATTAGCTAAATATTTTACTATTGCGTTAATTACTCCAGCTGATGGTGGCACAACATCGTCCAATTTACTCCCGAACGATGGCGTCATTCGTGAGTCGCCCGTTGCAAGTTTATCGCTTTTAACTTTCGTTGATCTATTTTCTGATTTTTTTGGACTCGATACTTTTTTACCGTCCGATGATGTTTTTGATTGTTGTGGTGAAGCCTTCGGCGTTCCTTGCGGAGGCGATTTATTCGAAGGTTGAGTCGGCGATGCACTAGACTGTGCCGTAGTTTTCGGAGATGATTTTGCGCTTTTGGTCATTTTTACTTTTGTATGAAATCCAAAAACACATTCAAAGTTGTACGAATATGAAACGCTTTAACTAACAATAATAACTTTAATAATAACAATAATAACTTTTATACTTGTACAAGAATTTTTATTGAATATTGAACGTGATGAATCGATACGATAGCGAATTGAGACAGAATTAAATCATTTATTACCCGACCCGACCGACCCATAACGAAACAAATATCAAGTGCTGCGCACAACAGTTTACATTCACGGCGTCAAGCGTGACGATCCATTTTACAGTTCTAACGTCAAATCTAAATTTGATTTGGATAAAACCATTGCATCAAAAAAACTTATTCAATCTGTTTCGCACAAAAATTAAACTTTTAAACCTTGGTGCCCATGTAAAGCTTATCGCGTTTCTTTTTAGAAATCGTAACATTTGTTAGTACACAAACCACCCACAATCGCCGATCGAAAAAGCAGCAGTTTTTTACGTTTGTAGACATATCAAAAAATGAATTTAATCGGCGGCGCAAACGTTTTTTTGCTCGAAATTGAATGAATCGAATGAAAATGTTGAAACGAATATAAGCTTAAATATTCCGAAATTTCCGTTCATCTGGTGGCATAATGGGAAACGGGTTCGTTTAATAAACAGACCCCGATCCAACGTGTAATGCAAACGATATTTAAGCCCCGTAACCCAGTGAGCAAACACAAATTCTGAAATTCATGTGATGCTCTTCGGTGTTAAAATGTTTTATATTTGCGCTATTTTATGAAAGAAAGTTTTTATTGAATAACAAGATTTCAGCTAACAATGAATCGTTCGTTTAGTTTAATATTATTGTTCGTTTCGTTGTCATTCTTATCAGAAAATACGTTCGGCCAGTGCCCGTTGAACAAAGATATCAAACCGTGTCAATGTACCAGTTCGATTCTGAGTGAAAAATTAGTCAACATTTCTTGTACGTACGCAAAATATTGGCATAGCGTGAGACAAGTTCTGGATTCGTTTCGCAATGATTACGTAATTGACAACTTAATTATCGAAACAGTCAACGATTTTCGTCCGACAAATAATTCAAACATTCATAAACTATTTCGTCATTTGACGATTAATAATTTAATCGTTAACGATTGTATGCTATCACCGAAAATTCCACGGAATATATTTTTCAATTCTACAATATTGTCGTTGCAACTGGAAAATTTAAATTTAAACAAAATTCCAGTGCGATCGTTTTTTCATTTGCCAATGTTAACCGAATTGTCTTTGGCTAATAATGCCTTATTTTCGCTCGGGCACAAAACTTTTCGTTATCAAAGCGAACATTTAAAGTTATTAAATTTAAACGGCAACAATTTATCGAAAGTGCCCGTAAATGCTCTGCGACAATTAAAAAATTTGGAGATTCTAATTATGAGCAGTAACTATTTGGAGTCATTGCCGCCGAGCGCTTTCAGCGGTCAGGAGAATTTATTAGCCCTTGAATTAGGATATAATAGAATTTCTACGCTCGACATAGAATCGTTTGCGGGCCTGTCGAAACTTAAACATTTGGGGTTAAGCGGCAATCCATTAACGGTAATGTTACATTTCATTGCCGGTTTAGTTTCGACAACTACAAAAGTTTATCTTGATGAGTCTATAATCGCTCAAAGAGTATAAATGTTCTTCGAGTTCTGTTAATTTATGATTTTTGCAATTTCAAGCTAAATTCATGCTTTTGTTTTTCGTTTGCCTTAACAATTAGGAGATTATTGCTAAATCGAATTGGAGGGTATATACTTTTAGGTATATGGTAATGCATTTGTTCATTTGCCAGCAAAACTATCGTCTCTGGATATTGGTGCTACCGACATTGGCCTGTCAGATTTTAACAATTATAGAGTTAATTCGCTTGAAACATTGGTGGCGCACAAAAATTCTAAACTCACCGCCGTTAATCTGGTACAGTTAACGCATCTTAGCGAATTGGACATACGAGGAAACATTCACCTATCGTCGGAATCGTTCGAAAACGTTACTATGGATAAAGTGCGTCATTTAGAAATGTCTGAAACGTTTTTGTCAGTTTCAATACTGAAGAGCTTCCCTAATTTGCACGTTTTTTCGATCGGTTCCAACGAAAATTTAACATTTTCGAAGCGCGGAATTCTTCATTCGAAAACATTTCTGCAAACTACGAATTTAAAATTCGTCCATCTCGAAGATTGTCGAATTAAACGAATTGACAGCGACGTATTTGCTCCTTTGGAAAATTCGTTGGAAGAACTGAATTTACGAAACAATCGTCTTTCTCGATTGGATAGAAAAACGTTTTTACGATTGAAGAAATTGAAATGCCTCGATCTATCGTACAATAACTTTTGCGGTCGATGTCGTGTTAACAGTTCAAAGGTTAACCCTTTGAACAAACCGTTTTTCGGCGCTTACGGTGATTTAAGTTTAGAGAATCTGGCGTTAGCCGGAAACAATTTGAAGTGGATACCCGATAAAATGTTGCGTCAATTGAAATCGTTGAAATATTTAAATTTGGCTGCGAACAATATCAAAGGCATTTACGCGGAACTAATGAACAACATTAATTTGGAATATTTGAATATCAACAATAATCGAATTGCATACATTCAATCGGACGCATTTCGAAATTTACAAAAATTAAAATACTTAAATCTCGGTTCGAATTGTTTGCTTTCGATTGACGTTAGCTCGGTACGATTTCCTTACTATCTCGAAGAATTGAATATCAGCGGTAACAGAATCACGTATTTCGTCGGCAACAGTTCATCGATGTCGCGTTTGCGGTGTCTGAAAATCTTGGATCTCAGTTACAATTATTTACGCGGTGTAGAAATGGAAAGTCTCAAAGGTTCAAAAGATTCCCTCCTTTATATCGATCTAAACGGTCAGTCTAGCAGTGATTTTGTTTTTATTGCTGACTTTTTTGAAACGAGACGTTTTGTAATTGTTTGTACAACAATTTTTTTGTTGCAGGCAATCCGCTGCATTGCTCTTGCAAGTTACGTCCTTTAATGGATTGGATAAGCGAAAATGGAATCATTTTAAGCCCGAAAACAATATGTTGGACTCCACCGTTATTACATAATCGTATTCCATTAAAAGGAGTTTGTTGGCATAATTGTATTGAAGACGATAACAATACAAAATTGATTATTGACGAGCAAAAAGAAAAGAACAACAAATATTGCCCTCCGATGGAATTTGAAGACGACGATGATTGAAAATATATTTTCACATATATTTTGAGATCTTACCGCGATTATTATTTTAGAATTCGTTGACGAAATTGTTGAGAAATAATTTTATTTTGTGATAAAAAATTCGCTAATAATAGTTCAGCATTGCTTTCGAATTTTTTATTGCTGTGCAAACAATAAAATCTACACAACAAAGTGCAAGAATGCAAACAATTTTTACGGTTTGCAATACAAAAAGTGAGAAAGACTATGCAAGTATTTCAACTAAGTGACCAACAACGAAAAAAAGGCTACAAAAAAGTATTTCAAACCTTTAAACGTTTCGCTAAAATAAAACTACGAATTTTCTTTCTCAGAACGATTTCCGAACTATATAGAAATTCGCATCGCAAACTTCAAACATTAATCAAAATTGGCTCGAGAGCGGCTAGGGCTGCGAAGCAAAGACGCAGATGGCTGAACATTGGAAGAAATGTTTAAGTAAGTAATTTTTCGAATTAGCTTTAGACAATTGCAATAATTACCGATAACGAAACAGGTCCGCCGGGACCAACACTTGCCGAGCTACGATTTTTTGATCTCAATTTCGCCAAAGAATTTTCAGCAACGTCGGCACGTTCTTCGGCGTCCGACATTTGTACTTGAATTTGACGATATTTGGCAAGGTTTTGATTAGCCAATTCTTCCTGAAACGCAACAGTTAGATCAAAGGAATCGGTTATATTTTGGTAAAGTATGCCAAAAACTCTTACAGCTTCTTCAACTTGTTTCTTGTACGTTTTCAATTTTTGTTGCAATTTTTCAATTAGTTCTTGCAATCGTTCTTGATTTTTCTTATCTTCTTCGATCTAACCAAAAGAATATCACACTAGCAAGGTCCGATTGTAAGCTTGAGGAAATGTTCCAAATTGTACTTGGAACTGCAACTCTTTGTTGCGACGATCCATCTTTGCGTAGTTCTTTTGTGCATCAGCATGACGACGTTGTTCACCGTCGAGTTCATTTTCGATTTCACGTACCTGAAAGCGAAATCTAATAGATGAATTGATAATTATAAAATAATAAATATTGTACGCGTTGTTCCAATTTCTGAATAA
>JAQGBA010000614.1:0-28252 GCA_034698125.1 Prionchulus punctatus
TGTTTCTTTTTGACATTCAGTTACTGAAACTGGAACTGAAACTGATTCTTTTTACAAAACTGTAACAACGTTAGTTGGCATTAACGGACTTGAAATAAAACAATGAAAAATTTATTATCGAACATTGGAATATAGAAACATTAGTAATAACGGTACAGAGAAATAATATGACAGTAGAAATGGTAAAATTAACAGCACAATTATCCATTATTATTATTAATATTCTTCGTTGATATCTTTCTGATGACGGACACGTCTCTTTTGGCGACTGACGATGTCGTTTTAAGCGATTTATTAAAGCTTCCATCGGTTTTCGATTGCGCAGGATATTTTATTGTTTGCTTAGACGATTTTTGACTCTTCGATAGAACATTCTTTTTTACAGCCTATAAATACATAAAATAACGCAAAAAATCATTTTACATGTTTTGTCATTTTTGAATGTGTGACTCGAAATGCTGGTGGTTTATCGCACGAAGTGGATGTAGACTCTGATGTCGATTGTTTCGGTGTTACTTTTTTCATTGAACTCTGCTTTTCGATGATATTCTTCTTTTGAACTTCTGCTTGTTTCAAAGCTTGTTGCTGTTGTTTCATGACCGAATAGGATAAAGGAGGCAGAGATAGATGCTGTTTACTTTTATTGTCAGACATGTTTTTATATTGTTTCAGTAAATCGGACAAATACGGAGACGGAAATGCTGGTCTTTTATTTAATTCTTGCGGTTTAGCAGGATTTTGTACGACATTTTTAGGTGCGGGCGAAATAGTTTTCGTTGAATATATTTGCTCGTTAACTTCTTGCGGATTATGGGGATCATCTTCCAAGTTTCTCACTGATTCGCTTTCTTTCTTCACTGGACTGGGGGGTTGATTGTTTGTATAATCTTCGTTGTAGATTTCTTCGTTTTTGACAGGCGAAACGTGTCCTTCTGGCGCTGCTTCGTAATGAGCATCGGGCAAACTACCACCGGCTGTCGACTGTTCATTTTCAAAAACAAACTTTGATTCTTTACGTTTTCCTGATTTTTCTTGCTCTTGGATTTTCCTTCTTCGTTTCGTCGGTCTACTGGATTTCTTTTTCTTCGCTTGAACCGCCGCACCACTGTTCGAAAAATTGGATCCGTCGAATATGGTTTTGTCGTTCCTTGACGCGGCATCAAGTTTCTCTTTTCTTCGGCAGCAACAAACAATAATCACGATGAATACGACTATTCCAGCACCAACCAACGAACACAGTATAATTATAATTATCGTGTCATCTTGGTCCAAGAGTGGCATAATTTTGAGACGAAAATTGAAAACGCGACCGTCCACCGCGCAGCTACCAAAACAAAATGAAAAACGGACAAATTACTTTACTGCGCTGATTATTGAAAAAATTTCAAAAAACGTGAAATTAAATTACGTGTCTCAAATAAAAAATTAAACAGTCGCCTGCAACCTGAGGTTTGCTGCGCCTAAAATAATTCAACGACATCGGACGACATCTAATTAAGTTCTGAAATTCAACATGCTGCAATTAAAGAAAGTGTAAGCAAGCGATTGCTTACATCTCATCTAATAACATCCAGAACGTGTTTGCTAATTTCATAATTGAGTAAACTATATTCTACTGTAGAATTCGAACTGTAATTTATTGCAGGGTGAATTTAATTATTGTTTACTGTAGAAAACACGCTGTAAGATTCTTGCAACGTAAATTCAAGTATCATTTATTGTAGAGAAAAACGCTGTAAGTTTCTTGCAACGTAAATCTACAATTACGTAACCAAATCCTGGGATCAAGCTTGAACTGTCTGGATAGGTGACTACGTAGTTCCTATTAAATGGCAGCACACTACGTCCCTTACCAAGCAAAAGGAGTTAACTGCAAAAAATCACAAAATGAGTTAACTGCAGGCCCATATAAACCGCACTCAAAGCTTCGTTCTGGCAAAAGGAGACAACTGGGGAATGAATATTCATTGAGTAATGCATGTTTCAATTTTGAATGTTGCTATAGCTAGGGCGACGACTCAAAACTTTGACTTCAATTTTCTCGAAACGCACTTTTTGCAGTTAACTCCTTTTGCCTGGTAAGGGACGACTAGCAGAGCCAAGTGTAATTTTAGAGTTTGCATGTGTGTTGCTCTGGAAATTCCATGATACAGAGAAGCTATGGTACCGGTTTCGCGACAGACAAAATGGGGTATGGAAGACACAGCCCATTTCGAACCACTACCATACTTCGCCAAACCTGGAGTCTATGCGGCACCAGCTATAGTTACAGGCGGAAAACGCACCTTTCCTATACGAATGGTGAACACGACTCCGCACTCAATATCCATAAAACAGGGCTCGGTAGTTGGATCCATATCGACGGATATGGATCCAGCACTAGCTGTTCCTTTATAAATTCCTGCAATGCCGAGTACACAGCACGTGGACCCCGCATATATTGAGGAGATTGATAAAAATCTGGAAACGTCGGCGACTACGCCCGTCGAACGTGCTACACTGCGAGACTTGCTAATAAAGTTTCGACCGGTATTTGCTATGCCAGATGACGAGCCGGGAAGGACTAATCTGGTAAAGCACGATATTAACACTGGAGATGCCCCCTCCATTTAAAACAAGACCCTATCGAGTGCCTTGGGGCCTACGTGACGAGCTAGAAACCATGCTCAAGCAGCTACAACAGGAGCCCTTGATCAAGCCTTCTCTCAGTCCATGGTCATCACCTTTGTTTTTAATAAAAAAGAAAGATGGTGGCTGGCGCCCAGTGGTGGATTACCGCCACCTCAATGGTGTCACGAAAACTTATGTTTATCCAATCCCACAAACGGAGGATTGCTTAGACATAGTCGTAGGCAAACGATGCTTCACTGTATTTGATGGAAAATCAAGCTTCCATCAAATCGAACTGGACAACGAAAGCTGCGAGAAAACAGCATTTTCCACACCTTTTGGGCAATTCGAATGGAACGTGATGCCTTTCGGTATAAAAAATGCACCTTCCGAATTCCAACGACTCATGGACATTGTCCTGAGCGGCCTGCAATGGAAGATCTGCATCGTTTATGTCGACGACATCATTATTTTCTCGCGAAGTTTCGAGAAATATCGCGACGACATTAGCTTAGTGCTTCACGCTTTGCAAAGCACCGGCCTAAAGCTAAAATTATCTAAATGCTCCTTTATGCAACCTAAAGTTAAATTTTTGGGTCACATATTGTCAGCAGAAGGTATCGCCCCAGTTCCCGAGAAGGTGAGGCAAATCCGAGAATTTCCTTCACCGGGACAAGCGAAAAACAGGACTCGTGCGATTCAAGTTTTCGTGGGCATGGTAAACTGGTTCAAACGTTTGGCCTCACTTGGCGGACATTGCTGCTCCCCTCCATGCGTTTAATAGCAAAACGAGTGACGGCAAATGGACCGACATTCACGAGATGGCTATACAAAAGCTATCCATCGGTACTGGGATACCCAGTCATGAATAATGTTTATCCGTTCATCCTAACAACGGATGCCTCGGATAAAGCCTTAGGTGCGGTCTTGTCACAAACCGACAATGCAAAACCCAACTCGAAGGAATGGCTTATACAGTACGCCACGCATACTCTAAATCCTGCTGAACGAAATTACGCAACTATAGAACGCAAAGCACTGGCTATGGTTAAATTCGTTAAGCAGTTCCGACATTACCTCTACGGTAAGAAGTTCATTGTCAGGATGGACCACAGCCTCTTGCAATGGCTTGTTAACGTAAAGGATCCTTCCAGCAGATTAGTCCGATGGAGGCCGAAAATGCAGGAATACGACTACGAGATACAGTATACCAACGGTTCTGGCAACCCATTAACCTTGGGAAACGGTTTGTGTTGATTGCATGTCTTTCGTCATGTCGAAACTTAACTGTAAAATGTAATCGTTTTTACAGACCATTTGACAAAATTTTGTGTCGCTGCGGCGATACAGAATTTGTCAGCAGAAATAACTTGTGAGGCATTCTTATGAAACGTAGTTTATCGTTTTAAAGCTCCACACATGTTGTTACCTGATCATGGCTCAAACTTCACATCTGATTTGATGAAGGACCTATGCGATCTTCTCGACGTCAAGAAGATATTTACAACAGCATATCATCCCCAAGGGATGGTCTGACTGAACGTCTGAATCAAACAATAGAAAATCTTTTGAAACCATACACTTACAAGGATCAAACGAATTGAGATAAACATCTCGATCCGGTGATCTTTGCCTACAATACGTCTCTGCATTCCACAACCGGATTCACGCCATTCGAGCTGATGCACACCTTTCAAGCACGTTTTCCGATTCAAAACGTGGTTCCTGCTGCATTTGCGATGATCGCTAGCGGAGATAAGTACGGCGATATTTGCTCGAAAATATCGACAGTATTCGTCACGGCGTCATTACCCAGACGCGCAAAGCGCAATTATTACAGAAATTACAGTATGACAAAGATGTTAATGCTCCTTTTCAAAGTTGGCAATCACGTCTATTTGCGCGTGGAAACTAGCGCAAAACTTACGGCTACCGCTTGGGAAAGCCCAAAATTAGCCCTACCGTACCACGGTCCGTACATCGTTGTCGATCTATCAAACCCCAGAAACTACGAGAACCCAGCTTCTCGACGATGTCAGAGTCGTCGAAACAGTCAGTCAAAAAACTCTTGAAGAGACCTGACGAAATAGTTCCTAACGCTAGAATTCGCGCAGACCTGGTCAAAGGCACTTTCGTAAAAAGCGAAAAAAGCGTTTGCGAAAATACCAGGAAGATGCTATTGGCCAGGCCAGTTTGGCTTTTAGGCGAAATGCCTAAACGAGCGACCTTGACCATTTCTACATTTCTACAAGACTCGCTCTTTGTCTAACTGTTTTTTTAGTCGAAAGAATACATTCCGCTATTTTGTGTTTTAACTTTAAGTAGTTTTACTTTTGTGCGTGTGGGGCAACCACCGCACGATTTTAATTTACTTAATGAACAACACGTTAATTACAACAACGGATTCTTCCACAACGATGGAAAATCTGGACAATACCACGAATTCATCCGACCGAATGGATAATTCGTTGAACGCTACCACTACCACGGGAGCCATTCC
Source organism: Prionchulus punctatus (assembly GCA_034698125.1). NCBI lineage: Eukaryota > Metazoa > Nematoda > Enoplea > Mononchida > Mononchidae > Prionchulus > Prionchulus punctatus. The sequence goes on from JAQGBA010000614.1 coordinate 5,111, forward strand.
AGGCGAACGAGATGGATCCCGCCATCAAGTTCACAAAAGAGCTTTGGACCGTATTTTTCGTATTCATTTTTTACAATACTGTAAGGCGACATTTTTTCGCGGTAACATATTTTCGCGAAAAAATAATTTTCAATATATTTGCATAATTTTCACAAATTTTCGCGACTAATGCAAAATTTTTGCAAATCAAAATTCAATATAAACGCAATGCTGTATGTCACAAAAAGTTACAAACAGTTTTTTTGATTTAACAATGTGAAAATTTTTAAGTAATTGCCCTGCCCCAAAACAAAACGTTTATCAGTAGAGTATGAGCAAGTTGACGTTAGAAAAGTCAATGCCTAATTTGGTAGAAAGTTGTTGAATACGTTGATGTTGAAAAATCTTGAAATAAAAATTTTGACTTTTCTGTTTCCATTTTCGCGGTAACATATTTTTCGCGCCTAAGCTTGGGCGCGAAAAACGCGAAAATTTGTCGCTTTACAGTATATTTTTTTGTTCTTGTTTTTATCCGCGTTTTCTTCGACCTTATTCACTTTTCTCCCAAAAACAAAGCGTTGCCTAAAGGTTAAAGACTTATAACTAGATTTTTCCATTTGATGATATTATTGCGCACAAAATGTTAGCGTACAGGCTTGTTCGTGACATTTACCAGAAATATTGAAGCTATTTTGGCATATAAATTGGTTATAAAACAGGAGAAAAGCAAAAATAAAGAACGCTTTCTGTTTTTTTTTTGTATCGGATTTTGGATTTGAAACAACTACATAGGTGTAGCATTCGAAACAAATTAATTAAATCAAAACCATCTCATCAATCATTGCAGCGATAATGCCCATCGTAAAGCCAGTTTGACCTATGTATATTTTTCATCATGGATATTTCTCATGAAAACGTAATTCATTGTTATAATTATTCATCGTGACACAGATTGCGCAAAAAGATATTTTCCTAGCTGTAAATGTTGAAGCGGGTTCTTCGGAAAAAAAATTTTTACTTTATATCAGTTTGTTTGTCCTCTCAATTATGCGCAAAAAATATATGCGTGATTAATTAAGTCGAATAATCGAAAATATCCTTTGTCATTCAATAATAGTTAGGCAGGCGTACACTTTAATATTAAAAATTGTTGACGAACGGAGTTTTACTACGCGCTTCTGAAGTTAAAAATTCGAACCTTCATGTCTTCTCATTAATATTAATGCGGTTATAGCGAATTTGGATCGTAATTTTTTTCAAAATTAACGAATGAAAAATGATGAGCCACAAGTCGAACTCGTGTTGATTTGTATTAAACTTTACCCAAAGCTTTGACCGGTATAGTACGCAGTAAGAAACAAAAAAAGTACGAGTTTCAATAAATTGCCGTTAGCAAAATAGAAGATTCATTTTAGAACAGAGCACATCGAGATTAAAAATGCTCATATGATCTTCCTAGAATAGCAGTTTCGTGTTGCGTTCATGGAACAACAAATTTGTTCCGATATGTAAACGCCTCGACACTCTTTCGTGTAAGAAGAACGTGGCTTGTGAAAACGGTAATTTCATTAATAGCCGCATTCGCCGTCGCGAATCATCGATCAAAAAGGTTATTGCATGTGGAAAATAAACTCGGATTCTCTATCTATCGTTTCGTTGTAAGTGCATTTTTAAAACACCTCTCCGCGTGTTTCGTCATTTGAAAGCAGAGATCGTGCAATGTCCCGCTATTTCTAATATCGCTCATCGTTGGATCAGAAAAATCCTTATTTCTTTTGCTTGATCGTATTTTTTCCCTTTTTACAATTCCCCTACATTTCCCTCGCTCACCCTTGCACCTTATCGGAATGTTTAAATTTTAAAAAGAAAAAATATTATTCTGCATGTCTTTCTCAAAATGTTGTTGTCGCAACCGAACGAGTCCCTGTCGAGATGCTATAGAAATGTGTTGAAAAGACCCGAGTCCGCTGATCGAGTATAATTACGCTTTTTTTTTTTATTTAATGTTTAGCTTTCAACAATCGAATAAGGGTCATATCGCAATTCGACGGGGCTGTATCTTCCGTTTCGCTTACGCTAGCTTAGAAGAATAACGTTTTTAAAATCGTATCGTCGAATTTCCACAAAGGTTTCCGTGTTTTTTTTCATCCGTCATTTTATCCTCCACATAAGTCAGCCGGTGTCAGTCTGTTATTTAGTCGTACTAAAATGAGCTTATTTATTTCTCGAGAAATTTTATTCGCTAAATTTCTCGCAATCGTCTTTCCTGGCTGAGCTGCATTTTATATTGTTGACTTTGTAATTTCCTGACTTTTAAGGTTTTCTCAAAATGTACCAAAAATAATGTAATTTAGAGTCTTTCCTATACAGTCCTATTCGAATAATTTGAAAAAAACCTCGTTTTACAATTTTTCGTTTCAGTTCCCGGCGTGTGCTGAATTCGAAAAAAGCCAATTACAAGATTATATTTGCGGCATAAAGCTGAATACTGACCTACGTACGACGAAGAACGATTTGCCTTTACATTTGCGTAAAAACTAAATCCTCATCGACAACTCAGTCATTCAAAGTCACGATTTTCTTTCGATTCGTACGAATTACGTAATAAATATATGCTTCGACTTTTATTTTGCAGCCTAATTTAACAAATATAATAAAATTTAGCGTGGGACGTCCTTGCGGGGATTACGAGGCCAATACGAGACGTTAGTCGGATACTTATTGTCCGATTTTTGTTACTCCCATCGAATGTTGATTTAAAACCGACGCCCATCTCTACTACGAACTCTACTACGAACTTGCAGACATATTCTAACTAATCTTACCCACGTCCGGTTTGATTTCAGTTTTGTTCCTTGTAATTACAGCGAGTGAATTAAACGAGGCCTCTCTCTTGATTTCATTGTTTGTTCTGGCATTTAATGATGGATGACAATAAGGTCGATGCTGCCCAAAAACAACCCCAACGGCAACATTCGTTTACGATGGCCGACGACACTGCTTCGTTGACCAATGATTCTTACCATTTATCGACGCGAGTCAATCGTGAACACGGACACTTTCGACAACTTTTTTGGCAAAATAAACACGCCACAATAACCTATTGCATGGTATTTTACGCTTTCGGTATGTGTGTAGCATTTTTGGGACCGACGTTGTGGGATTTGGGGTGTCAAACTGGAACCACGATTGACAGCATGACATGGGTATTTTTCGCACAATCGTTGTTTATTCTCATCGGAAGCATGATGGGCGGTTTGCTATTGCAACGGTAAGTCGTTTCACTTTTATTATATAAGACTTCACCGACTTAATATTTTACTGTCATGTCTGTTGCAGAGGGATTCTTTTTATACTTGTTGAAAAAAAAGTAACGACATTTAAAATTAATTACACGCAGAAAGGTTTTTCACAACCGCGCAATATATATACGATTTTGTTGATAATAATAATTTTTTGTTTCATTTCCAACAAATTAAATCTGATTTTAATGTGTTTTCATTTCATGTCGCGGCGACGATAACTTTTCGAAACCGTTTTAATTCATTACTTTAACGTAAAACTTTTGATCTTTCTCACGTAGTATTCAGAATTTTTTTAAACTATTTCTGTAGTCAAATTGAGTTCCGTTTTTACAAACAACCATGCTCGAACAAACGTGAAATGAAAAAACTTATCGCCTGAATAAACAAACTTGTTTACTGTATTTACTTTGAACGCAATGTATCGAAAATTGCTTAAAATCAAACTTATTGCTGTATTTTAAAATATTCTATCATTGTATTTTGTGGAACATAAGGATCATGATCACGTCTACATGGATGACGTTTAATCAAATATGCATGAATATATTTCTGCTTATGTATCACTTCTAGCTAGCGATCATTTTTCTCCCACGTATATATTATATCGTTCGTACGACATTTTATATGTTTTTAATCTCGACACAAAATCGCTCCAAGGTGTAGAAAAATGTGGAATGGTTACATTGGAGAGTAATTGCGAGCTACGTCAATGTTCACTTAACAAGTCGAATCCAATTAAACTTCGAGTCGCTACCATTACACGAAACAGCGCAAAATGCTCTATATAAAAGTATTTAGTTGGGGGAAAGTCAAACAAGCAATCTCCTCTCGTAATATAAAATCATTTCTTGTAATTTTTATGCATGTACAACAAAAAGCGCCGATGTAAAAAAATGTGTCGATGTAAGATGTTTAACAACATATCGTTTCTTCCATGTTTTACCTCTGTAACTAAAGAAGAAGGTTTAAAAATAGTAGCAAATTGATTCAATTGTTAACACTTATAGAATGCAACGTATTTTTGTTTTATAAGATTTGCGTCGCAAAACATAATGTTGATCGGTACGATAATGATAACGGTAACGTTAGCAGTGATACCGGCGTGCAAATCAGTAAATGCATTAGCCTTCGTATTGGCTGTCATGGGCTTCAACATGGGTTTAATTGACACGACGACGAACGTTTCTATGCTTCGTCTCTATGGATTGGATGTTTCGCCGTTTTTACAAGTGAACGCAGCTTTTTTCGTTTCGCGTTTTCACTGAACATTTTGAAGTTAAATAAATTTCAGTTGTACCACACATAGATTTATACCCACAATTTGTAATAAAAATTTCAATTTCAATTTCAAACAAATTCACGTGTTAACTTTTTCACCGACACTTTTGTTTTAAGTTTTTACATTTTTTCTGAAGTACAGGAAGTTTTCGATAATTTTTTATGACTCGCAATATTTTTCTTGAGGCCTTGCATTTTTTCTACGGCCTCGGCGCTTTTTTGAGCCCAATGATTGCCGAACCGTTTCTGAAAAATTTCGATTGTACAAAACTAATCGTCAACAACGCTTCGATATATACAAATTGGTTTGAGCAAAATTATCTCGAAAATCAGTGGACAGAGTAAATATTTTGATTTAGGAAGTTACACGATTTGCATTAATTTCTGACGCGTAGAATATTGTTTACAGAGTTCAAGTCAATCCACCGAAAACATTAGACGAAGCGCAAAAAGATATGCAAATTCATCACGCTTTTTGGATCATGGCGGTAATGCAGGTAAAGTTTGAAGATAGAATCCTCGTGTAAAATAATATTAACAAACAAATAGCGGAAACACGCATTTAATTACAGATTCCCGTGGTTTTGATGACGCTCAGTTTAGTTTTTAAAAACCGTATCAAATCGGCGTTGAGCGATAAAAAGTCTGTTCCCAACGGTAGCGGCTATGAAAACATCGAAGGTATTTCTCCACTTTCCTAGCAACATATACTTCATGAAAAATTTGCTTGCAGAACCCTCATCACAATGCAATACACATATAATGAAAAGATGTTGCACGTTTTCCAATTCAAAAGTTATAACAGTTGTGTCATTGGCGTGTCTTTTGTTATTCATGGCAGACGGCATGCAGGTACAGTATACCCATTTCTTTCTAATCGTGATTAAATTTTTGATCACCGTACCTTTCATTTGTTTAGGGGGCTTTCGGTGGTTTAATTTTCACTTACGGCCATATAAATGTCAAAAAGATGTCCATGCGCGATGCGGCTACTGTCAACGCCGTATTTTGGGTATGAACGACTAATGCTGTAGAATTGCTTCGACTCTGATCATTATTTTTGTTTTTAGGGATTTTTCGCCAGTGGTCGTTTGTTCGCTATTTTGGCTGCACTATATTTCGCACCGGGCTTCATGCTATTCTGCGATATTGTAATTTCAGCAAAACATTTTTTCGTGAAACAATTGTTGGTTCGAATAATGTGCCATTTTTTAAGCTCGGCAGTTTAGGAGCGATGTTATTGTTGCTCATATTTCGTCACAGTATGGGCGTTTTGTACATTGGCACAGCAATATTCGGTTTATTTTTGTCAAACATCTATCCAACAACAGTCAGTCTAACGGAACAATTCGTTGAAATAGGGCGTAAACAATAACGGTAACTTTCTCTAAATTTAAAATGCAAAGTGTGTTTTATTAATTCAGCTTCTGCCACGAGTTGCATAGTTGTGGGTGCTGCGAGCGGCGAGATGATATATCCGGTGATGGTTGGAAATGTATACTCTTTCTGAACAAAACCTTTTATTAATTTCCATTTAATTTGATGTTTTTTTTCGCTAGTTATTGTATAAATATGGACCCGATGCATTTTTAGCCGTTGGCAACATTACGCTGTTATTAATGGTTTTCGTTTTTCTCGCGTTGTGGGTTGCTGGAATGTATTCCAGGGATCAAAAAGGTAATCACACGAGATATAAATAAAAATGAACCGCATAATTCCAGTTAATAATCCTGTTGTTTCTTTAGCTACTGAAGCAATATTCTCCGCATGGTTTCCGAAACTTTTTTGTCAAAAAGCAAATGAAAGATTGGGCGTTTTGCAAGATGACGCAGAAGTTACTTACTACAAACGTCTGAGAGACGATTCCGTGCAAAGTTTGAACACTTTGGATACGAAAAACGATACGAACGTGCCGTACCAAGGACAAAAATCAAATGGATGGACGAGGTAGAAGAATTTTGTTAGCACGTTCCACAATATACAAGGAATTCGTAGGTTAGGATGTTTCCGTTTGAAAAATATTCATTATGGGATGCTTGGTATCAATCTTTTATAACACGTAGTTTGCCAGGCATAAATGTTTTTGTTCCTTGCACGAATCTTTTGAAGCAAAATTGGTTCGTAATTTATCGTTTTACATTTTGTCAATTTCGCTATTTTGTATGAATATGTTACCATATTTAGGCTTTATTGTTTTTTGGCGTGAAAGTTATGCATAGAGGTTTATTTTGTTCACAAAAATAATTCTTTTAATTAAAAGCATTATTGCATCGAATAAAACCGAAGTACGGTAACAATTTAGTGGATGTAATACAAACGCTAATTGCACAATATTGCAACAAAATTACTTTCACTAAAATTATTATGTAATATTCACTTTCAGTTTCTTTTCAAAATTTCTCCAATTTTCATCTGTTTTCCGAAACAACAAAGATATTCTTTTTCACAAAATAATTGCTCTGAGTTTTACAATTCAATATTTTCTGCTTCAACCCAAATACTGTCATCATTTCCTTTTCACTCTGCCCACTTTACTTTCTCTTCTCATTTCGAAACCTATCCCTACTATTTTTTTTGTCCTCCCCCTCCTCTTTTCATGGATCAGAATTTGTGCTTTATAATCATCTTTCATGTATTTTCCACGGCACTTGTTTGAATTTCTGTTTCAGTCGCGCTTGTCGACTTTTACGTCATATTTTTATATATTGAAACGCTCTGCCTCAATTTTATTTCTAAACATCACCATCAATAATAGCTCGAATTTGCGTAAGCTCAAGAACACCTCCATTACATGAAAGACAAATAATTTTTATAATTTTAGCTCCTGAAACTTCGATCCACTTTTTTAGATAAGTTTAATTACCAAAATGAGCGAGAAATTTTTGCTCGGAGGTGTAATATAGAAAGAAAACCATAAACAAAGCTAGCAAAGTATCGTAATTTCTATCTAATAAATCGTGAACGTTCTCTTGAATATGTTTAATGGTCTTACTATTAGTTTCAGAATTTATAATGGTAGAAAATATAACAAATCAAAAACCGATTACCAACGAAAGGGCGTTCTGAACTATAACCATTGGTGGTAGTAAACTAACCATTAGTAGTAGTGAATTAATTTTATCATTGTGTGTGAAAATGATCGTGTTATTGTTTTAAAAACTGTTATTGAGATGTTTCAAAATTTATTTATAGTAACACACAAAACAATTAAACAGAAACTAATTGAACATATAAAATTTAGAACATAATGCCGCTGCGTGAATTTCGTTATTTCTTCTTGCCACCCTTTTCTTCTATCAGGACTCTGAGTACTTCTACCGGAACCTTGCCGTCTACGATTTCGCTTCGACTTCTTTCATGATTTCCGCGCTTTGTTCTGCGTTATCGCTTCCACTTCTTGCATTCGGTTTACGAGCTTTTGCGCTTGAGCTTTGTCAATGAAATTTATTGCTGCACATATGTCGACGATCTAAAAAACAAAATTTTCGAGAATAACAGGCACCGAAATAAGAATTCATAATTAAATCTTAATCTGTCGAAGCCGATACAGATTTACTGGAATTCGTTTTCAATGTTGCAAAAGTCGGTTCGATTTTAGCTGATGAAGAGGTTCCGGAAACGTTGCGAGCGGTAGAAAAAGAATTTTGACTGTCGCCGCTATGCGTTGTAATATTCGGTCCGTTTATCGATTCTGCAGGTTTCGCATTGCTAATGGATTTAACGTTTCTTTGACTGCCATTGGAAGTTGCGCTGAAACCAAAGATGATGGACTAACTAAAAAAATCTTGCATATCGGACGAGGGTGTTCGCTCGCTCGTTTTCGCTGCCCAACTGGCGGTGACATCGCTAAAAACAAAATTTTCAAGAATAACAGCGTACCTTAACAAGAATTCATAATTAAATCTTTTTGTTCGTTCTTTTGGCTTCTTGTAGTGCTTCCAACGCTTTTTTCTTTTGCGGATCAGTTTTTCGGGTCTTTTTCCAATGTTGCGATTAGCTGGTCATATTGTGCATTGTCTGTTTGAGATTTAGCGGTAGTACTTTTTGTTGCTTTAGCGAGTCTGAAACAGGGGAAAGTTTTTCATAAAAATAGCCTAAAGTTACTTGCGCGGTGTGCTCTTACGTCCATCCTGCTCTAGGTGCTACCATTGAACGAACGCTTTTTTCCATACGATTGTCGAGTTTTAGAGTTACGTCCTTTTCGAGTAATTTCGCTATCATGACTGTCGCGATTTCTATTTCTATCATCGGCGCTGCTGCAGGATGGTCGGATGGTAATACGAGCTGATTCTGAACGACTTTACGACTCGATCCACACTGCGCGCCGGCGGCCAACTTGTTAGATAATCGGAGCGCTTTTTTTAACGTTCGTCTAAAATACAAGAATATATATGAGACAACGAATACAAAACATGTACTTCGCAGTTGCTTTATTTGTGCTCGATGCCGCTGGTGCTGTCCCTTTTGCTGCTGCTGACGACGTTGCTGATGGTGCGCCTGCTGTTGGTCCTGCTGCTGCTGAGGCGATTCCTGTTCCTGCTGCGGATGGTGTTCCCGATGGTTTTCGATGGCTGCCGTTGACCGCTCCGATCTCCACGACGGCATCGTGCGGCCTTCATCTGATGCTTTTTGTTCAACTGGCGGCGCTGATTTAAGTGCTGGTTCGCTCGACTTGAAAGGTCGATCGGTTAAGGTTTACGTCGCCGCCTTGCGGGAACATCACGTCCGCCAACCTTTGGTTCCATTCGAATCTGCTACGGTTCCCAAACTACAAATTGAAGCAACAACTCGCATACGCCCTAGCTTAGCTCGTAGCCGCCCACTTACTCTCGCTGACTTGCGAGCGATTCATTCACGGTTGTAACGCCTCCTCAACCGACGACCGCTGTATTTGGGCTGCTACCTGCCTGGCCTTCTTCGGCTTACTGCGCGGTTCCGAATATCTCGCCAAACAGAGCCGGCCTCTGTCAGACCCATCGCAGCTAACATGGGCGGATTTTTGCGTCCTGACCACTTGCTTAAGAGAACCGAGGCCGCTTTCTGTAATAGTCAAAATAAAACGCTCAAAAACTGATCAATCGGGCCTCGGTCTCTCGAAAATCATTGCCTGCACTACCTCGACTGTTTGCGCCTGCTGTGCTCTAATTAGCTGCGTTGCAGGTTTCTCTCAACCTCACGATGCTCAGCCGCCACTACGACATTTACGACTCGAAGCCGCTTTCAACACAAAAGGCGCTGAAAATAATAAGACAACTTCTCATCGAAGCAAATATATTAGATCCGTCCGAAGTCACGCTCCACTCGTTCCGTGCGGGCGGAGCTACTTTAGCAGCAGCCGCTGGTTGTCCGGACGGCATAGTCAAAGCCTTGGGGGGATTGGAAATCCAATGCCTTTTTGCGTTATATCCGACCAAATAACGATTTCCTTTGTTTTGCCCAACAGCGCATAGCAAGCGCTACCGGCCCTCTAATTCTGAACCGATTATTGTATAAAAATAATTACATTATTTACTTTTCACGTATTGCTTTGTTGTCTCAACTAATAAAAATCAGGCCGAGTGAAAGGGGTTTGTTAAAGTTCGTCGGGCCTCGCAGAGGGTTGACGTTCGTTAAGAGGGCCCTTCACTGGAATCGTCCGATCGATTTAACTGGTTGAGCATTTTGATTGGTTACTACTGTTGTAGGGTTTCTCCCCCATCTCCTTTCACTCCTCTTTCTTCTTAATAACTATTTTCCTCCCTCTCATCAACTTTTTTACTTTTCCGCCACCCGCCCCGCTTCAGTACAGTCACGTGTCCGATTATCGTATAAAAATAATTACATTATTTACTTTTCACGTATTGCTTTGTTGTCTCAACTAATAAAAATCAGGCCAAGTGAAAGGGGGTTGTTAACGAAATTTCTTTATAAAACCTTTAATGCTAATTCATTTATAAATATGTCAAAAACAAACCCATAAAAACTTGGTAGAAACCAAATTTGTACAGCTAAGTTATTGTTCGACATACTTTCCTAACATAAACAAAGACTGACTGTTAAAAAAGCAACAAACATGCCAGTCTGAACTATAGTTTTCTTTTTTCAACTTATGCTTATCAGTTATTATGTGTAAGCGGTTGCTGGTTGGTGAATTTGAGGAATTTCAATTGCTGATGTTAGTCGTGACCAATTTAATAATTATTGCAAGCGACAACCGAACATACTTTTTAATAACTCATTTTCAAAATAACAATGTGTTTAATAATAAAAAAAATCAATTTAAAAAAGGGTAAAACTTTCCACTCGCGCAATTGAATAAGATTTCTCAAAAATTAACGTATAATCAGGGTTCAATTTTGTCGATGTTATAATCGTAAAATATATTTGAAAAAAACTATATGAAACAGTAACATGTCATTACGCAAATGAGACCCTGCCAAAATGCAAAAATAAAATAATTAAGAGAAAGAGAAAGAGAACCGAAAACAAGCGTTCAGCGAAACGACGAACTGTAAAAACGAATGAAATCTCGAAGAAGAAAAAATACAATATCAAAAAGTAAAAAGCATATTGGTACGTTAAAAGAAAAGAGCACAGAAGATAAAAGAATTCTCGATATAACAAAGAATATTAAGTTAAGCAAATTTTTTCTTTAAATTTGGGCACAAAAGTGACGCACAACGACGATTTGGACATAAATCTTATGTCGCTATGATTAAAAACAAACTGATAAAATGATAAGGAACATTTTCGAACTATAAAATGCATTCACGCGACGTTGAGCTTTCTGCTAGAACGTTAACAAACTGTTCAAATGGAAACATTTGCGAAGAAAAATAAGAATAAAATGTTACTAAAACAGGAGTAAATAATAAATAAACACCTCGTACCTACATTCAAACAAACAGAAACAATTTTGAGGCCGCAACCAGTCGGAAGTTTTGCATTTAAGGCGAAGACGTAGCTTGTCGAGCGCTGGTCAATAGTTGAGCATGAAATTGTGGCGCGTACAACGCCGAGAAATCTGGGATTAGCCACGGCACCATACCTTGCGGATTAATCGGCGGATACACGAACTGCGGAAGACCGGCACCTAAATTTATTTTAAGATTTGGATTGCAAAACGAAACGTGTTGAAAAAATGGCATATTTTAATGGAAACATGCTAATTTGTTCGGCCGAAAACTTTTTCTTAAATAAGACATCGTAAAGATAATGCAACGTTAAACTGATATAAACGACAAGAAAGAATCTAAAAAATACTCGTTTATATAATTCAAATCCAGCAACACATTTCTATCGAACAAGCACAAAGAAAGCATATTAATCAAAAACGTTTAAGCAATAAGTAATTTGGTTGAATCAAATGTTGAGCGTTAACTTGAGCGCCGTCGTTGATGTGATGAATGACAACTCCTCCGTTAAAATTTTGATCGGGACTGCTCGGATTTGAGAAATAACACGAATCGACGCTGAAACTACGAGGCGGCGGCGGCGGTGGGATATTCACAGGCATATCGTTCCAAATTTGCAACTGTTGAAAAGGCAAACTATGAACTGCGTATGGTACAGACGGCGGCGGAGGTGGAACCGCGAGATCTGAAAGCGAAGCAAAAAAACGTTGCGAATAACAAAAAAACAGCAGCAAATCAAACAGTATCAACAGCAGCAAGCAAGCAATTGGAAAGCAAAACGACAAAGAAACGTTAAAAAATCATAACCGTTTTAATACCTGCGTGGTTTAGAACGTGGTTAAACGGCACTCCCAAACTAAGCATTGCGAAATAAGCAGCGTTTTCCCGAGCTTCGTTTTCGTCAGGCATCGACGACTGCGGTTGAAAATGACCGAACCTGTTCACTAATTCGGGTATGGTTATTTTATAAACGTACAACGGTATGTCCCGACCGGCGCCATCTTTCGTAGCTGTTACAGTTTCTTGATAAATCGGAGCCGAGAAACTGTTTTGTTTGCAGTAATCTTCCAAATTCTGAAACAAAAATAAGGCAATGAAGATTTCAAAACAATGCTTGATATACACGTAGATGCGTCTCTTTGTGAAACAAGACTGCAAGCAGAAGTAACTCGTTTTAAGTACGGTACCTAACAAATAATACTAACATTTACGAGCTGCACTGTACGTGCACATGCATTGGTACAATTTTCTGTTGATCCCCCACGTTTTTACAAGCGGCTACTAAATTGAAAATTGTTTCGTTAAATCGGAGGCAGTTAATCAAAGATACACGCTTGAAAGTTTTTTTAAGTTTCGAAAAGGTCGCGACGTAGTCAATTTGGTAAATAGTAGATTAGATTTTTGGCTTAAACGTGGCGGCGGCAGACTACAATCATCGTAAATAACCCGCGATCGGCTACGTTTACCAAAATATGTATACATAACGCTCACAAGTTCGCCTTATCTGTCTCTTTCTACGTCGAAGATAAGTTGGGAATATTTACGCCGTGTCGTGCGATGTTGTGGATCGAAGAAATAAAAAGCAAGATATAAAACGCAGAACAATTCGATTGGGTAGCACATTCAATAGCGGACCGTCGCGAAAGGAAGCACAAAAACGTACACATGATTTTAAAGCAATGATTTCGGTTGCAAAGGGCAGAAAAAGACGTTTTTTCTAAGATGAAAGGGGAAAAAGTGCGAAAAAGGCAAAAATGGGTGCAAAGATTAATTATTTCGAACCTGACAGAAGCTTTTCAAAACAACATTCGGCGATCCTGGCGATTGTATGTACGCCGAATAAGGTGGACGCAATGCCGACAAAGGCACCGCCAGCGGAGCGAACGGTGAACCGGGCAACAGAAACAAACCGTTGCCGTTCGGCGCCGACGCAACGGGATTCAGTAAGTCATTTAGTATAGACTGCTGTAAATGAAACGACTTGTTATATCGAATGAGAGTTATTTAGGACGTTAAAACGTATCTTTTTGTCCTTTTTGTTCCTAAGTAGCGCAAATTGTTTCACTTACCTCGCTGTATTTTCGACGAGTGCGACGAATTGCGTTATTCACGGATGTTTGAAACCCCGCCGATCGCATGCCGGCGGCGCCACGACCTCGGTAATTTGGCAATCGCGAACTATAAATCAAACAAAAATAAGTAAACAATTTATGCAGAAAAGTTAACTTCTGATAACAAAAACGATACTTCAATGAATTCTGCGAAGGACCTCCGGCATTAGGGTCTATAAATGGAAAGCCAGCATAGGCGGAAGAATTACCCACGTTTACGGGACCCATTGATGAGACCTGAGCCGACGACATATGCAAATTATTTGCCAACGATTGAGCAGAATTCGCGGCGTACATTTGCCCCGCGGCGGCGACGATATTGTGGTGAACGTTCCCGACCGACGGCAACGCTTGACTACCCATTTTCACAACGTTTTTAACGTAACGAGTTATGCTTCGGTCCGGTGGTTTAGCTAAAACCACTTCCAAAACGGCGCCGTCCAAATCGGATCCTGGGATAAGAAACGAAACGCAATGCACAAAAAGAAAAAAGAATGCATAAAAGCAAATTCAATGACGCAGAGCTGCAAATGTAAACGAAAAGAACTACAAAAAATACGTTGCAGGAATTTCAAATTACAAGCATTCGAAAATCCTAGCAGAACTCATTTAAAGTCACCTCTTTACCATGTCGTACCTTATTGCAAGCTGCGAAACGATTTGCAAACCTCGGAAAATGAAATCGAACAAAAACAAAGTTCGTAGAAATATTAACCGGGCCGAAATAAGAATCGGGCAACGTGCAAAATTACGAACCAACCAAGCGGCTCGGTCTTGTACGAAAACTATTTCTCAGTGGACTTTTTATGCAAACGTGATTGACTTTGCAATACAGCCCTTATTCATAGCGCGAATGTAAACCCCATTGCAATTATCGAAATTTAAATGTTTAAAAATGAAACATGAACTTTGTGAAGCTTACCGTTTAATTCGTCGCGAGCATGCAAAGCCTGGTCTCTTGTTGCGAAATGTACAAATGCATAATCGCGAAGTTTTTTCACTCTTTCAACCGATCCCTGACCGGTGACAAGTTCGAAAGCGTCCCGAAGATGTTGTTCCGTTGTATGCAACATCAAATTTCGAACGTACAAAATCTTAACCTGGTAAAAAAACAAACATCGGGTCATTGAAAGTGTCCAAGTGATGACGAAAACGATATCTAGGAGGTCTACAGTTGCGAAGATACTTGCAGTAATTGAAATCGACGTGATTTAGTTTCTTTTATGAAAGAAAACATTCCTTACTTAAAAACACTACTTACTTGTGCCATTATTTCTTCGTCGGGCTCCTGTTCGGGTTCAGCCCAATCGACTGCAATAACGCTGCCCCAAAGGGTAACCCGACCCGGAATCAGCTTTCTCCTAGCCATTGTCGCAGCTCGATGAGAATCGTATTCGATGAATGCAAACCCGCGATTTTTCGTTTTATCATTGGCGCTCGGATACAGTATGACATCCGTAACGCCTTCAGTGAGTTTCGAAATTTCTTCTTTGACGTCTTCGCGCGTTTTGTTTCGTGGTATGCCGCCCATGAATAGACGGCAATTATCGACGCTCGGCACGACGCCGATGTGACGACCATGACGAATTTCGAAATTATTCAATTCGTCACATGCTTTATGAGCAGCCGATCGCGTCGTATAAGTGACGAATGCGAATCCGCGATTGGTTCCGCTAAAGTCCATCATTAGCCGCACTTCGAAAATTTGACCGTATCGTTCGAAAATGGGCACGATTTCTTCTTCAGTCATATCACGCGGAAGCTTTCCTACATAACAAAATAGTTACAATAGTTCAATGGCAAGTCGCAGAAACATTTCTATCAGACAGAAACAGGTTAGAAGTTCGAAAAACATTGAATCGAATTCATTCCTGCTCTCGTAGAAGAGAGGACGATACGTGTTTTATGCTCGCTGAGAAACTGCAATGAGTGATAAAATGGAACTTACCAACGAAAACTTCGCATCCGCGAGGAGGAACTGTGCCTTGCCAATTTAACGGCGGGCCGTAGCGCCTATGAATTGTTTCTTCAATCATTAGAAAGTTTTCGAATCAAAATGGTCTCATTTTAAAAATGATTACCTCTGACCATTTTCTTGAACAATCGGATAGCCAGTTTGATTGGCGAAATCTATGACACGTTGATCAATCACCTTTTGGATCTGTCCATCCGCAGGTAGTGCCGAATATTCGTTGCTGTCGATGGGCGGCGAATCTGACATGTTTGTATTTGCGGGCATAATCCAAAAAACCTGCAAAATGACTCAAGTTTCATTTCTTGAATTCGTAGCTTTTGGAAGAAATTGTTGCATGAAATTTGAAGAATTCAAAAGTAAAAGGCGCGTTTACTATAACAACTCATAAACGAACATAGAGACACAACCCTTCAGTATCAAAGCAACTTACATAAAACGACGAGATTTTCTCTATCTCAGTCATCGTAAATACATTTCTGATAACGAACAAACCCGATGCCGTTTATTATGAGACGTGAGATATTTTTTGTTTCATTCAAAAACGATTGGACGAATATTTCGAACTAGGTACGTTCTAACGCTCCGCCTCTTTCAGCGAACCAATGACGGCTTTTTGAATCGGAATCTGGATTGTTTTCACAATGAAACAATTAACATCCGATGACGTACGTTATCGGGAATCATGTCAAAACCGTATCCGGTCAAAACGACGTGAATGGCGCCGTACGCAGCAATATATGGGTCAACAAATTGTTTTTTGATTTCATGAAAAACATTTCAATTATGAAACAGTTTTTCGTATGAAACATTTTCCTGCGTTCAGTCAATGTTAAACAAGCATAATAAGCGTAATAATGAAAGCTAAGATGCATATTAAATTTTTGTCTATCGTCTAATTTTCTCCGAATTTTTTGATGTTTTCTAGTTTTCTCTTTAATAAATTTAATTTACGTCGCTGTTTAAAATGCGATGCAATTTTTTCAACTATAAAACGTTAACACCATGGTTGTTTGATAAGGGTTTTGTGTTTAACTGTTAAACGCAGACGAAGACTAAATTTGAAACGAACAAAGTGTCAAACGTGTGTTAAATATTTATCGTCAAAGTTGGTTACAGCAGAAAATAATGCTAAACCAAGCTAGCAAACAAAATTTGAGAGATATTTCTAAAAAGTTAGATTTTCGTTGCGCCGAAGCTGATCTTTCAGTATATCTAGGTAAAAGTCGGTTTCACACTATCTTTAGGTTGTAATTTGTTTCAATTATATTATTGTTTCAGAAACTGTTAACCGTGAAGTTGATTTAATCAACGAAGGCTTTAATTTAAATCCTAATTTCCGTTACGAAAATGTTGGTCAGAGAAACTTTGGTTATCAACCGTCACCGAGTGAAAACCCATATAATGCTTGGTAATAAAAGTACTTCTGTAGTACGGTATACTTCTAATTAAGGAATAAGTCAAATGGCGTTCATATGTTTATTTTTTAGGTATTGGAAGTGTAATATAAAACCAACCCAGAAAGGAGTTTTGACGGACAAAAAGATTGGCGTCAAAGATTCTATTGCCGTCGCCGGTGTGCCGATGATGTGCGGTTCAAAAGTGATAGAAGGTTTCGTTCCGCATCAAGACGCCACAATAATCAAACGAATATTGAGCGCCGGCGGCGAAATTCTTGGCAAGACTACTTGCGAGGATATGTGCCTCAGTTGTACAAGCTATTGCACAACGTATGGTCCAGTTAGAAATCCATTAGATACAACACGGGTTACCGGCGGATCTAGTTCTGGAAGCGCTGCAGCCGTATACTGAAACGTGTACAAAAAATGAAACACCTAATTATTAATTATTCTTAATTTCAGCTTCTCTCGGGGGAAGTTGAAATGGCTTTAGGCAGCGACCAAGGTGGTTCAATTCGCATGCCTGCTAGCTGTTGCGGTTTGGTTGGATTAAAACCAACATTTGGATTGGTACCTTTCACGGGTTGCATGTCCATGGTAACATGTTTGGATCACGTTGGACCGATGGCTAGGAATGTTGCCGACTGCGCGTTGATGTTGGACGTTATCGCCGGATTTGATGATTGTAAAGACTCGAGACAGCCAAGTTTTCCGTTCGATGTGCCAAATTTTTCGAAACAAGTGCGCCCAAAATGGAATCGCTTGAAATAATTGAGCAATCTTTTGATTCTAAGTTTTTAGATTTTAAATCCGACTGATAATTTGCGTGTTGGCGTCCTACTGGAAGGATTCGAAATTTGCGAACCGGACGTTATTCAATGCATTCAAAAAGCGCTTAAAATAATACGAAGTTCGAAAAAATTTGCAGCTGTAGAAGACGTATCTGTCCCGATGCACAAACAAGGTGAGGTGATGTAATGCTTTTGTAGTGACGGACGAATTAACAGGGTTACTTTTATTTCAGCGAGCAAAATTTACGATTTAGTTAAAATAAACGGTGCTTATCATCAATATATGGGAGGTGGAGGTGAAACTTATCGAACTATTTGCTTAGCGTTATCCTTTTTTGTATAGCATTTGTTTTTTGTTGTTAGGTTACGGAAACGGTTCACACGGTATTTTGGATTATCAGTTGTCCGAAAAATTCAACCAAGGAATAAAAACGAGATCGTTCTCGTTCCATCCAAACGTTAAACGAGTATCGTTTATCGGCGCTTATTTAGAAGATCAAGGGGTAAACAATCAACTGTTTGCTCGAGGTTCTTCGATGGCTTATCACTTAAGAAAAGCTTACGATAAAGTCTTGGATCTTTTTGACGTTATCATTCTTCCCACTACACCTCATACAGCGTCTAAAATTCAAACGGAAGAAAATCTTCGAGGTAGACATATTTTTTATACTGTTCTTCGCTATTTTCAAGGGAAGATCTCCTTAATCTTAGAATATTTGCATTTTTCTGGTGATTTGCTGGACAATGTGAAATCGTTTAACATCACTCATCATCCAGCCTTGTCAATGAATGCAGGATATTCAGAAAAAGACCATCTTCCGGTCGGTTTGCAAATCGTTGGAAAGTCATTTTCCGACGCAACCGTTTTGCAAGTCGCTTACACTGTTGAACGCTTATTGAAATCTTTGCAATAAAATTTTTATCTTTCAAGTTTTTCATTGAATGTACATAAAAGAATTTCCACTTTTAATTTGTTCAGTCTTGTCAAAAATACCTAAAAATTTTGCTGTTTCTCTGCAGTTTTTTTAAACATGATCCCTCCACCAACTGTGGAAGATTTAAAAAGAATTTCGAATCGGCTTGGTTTCCGATGTAACGAAGCCGAACTCGCGATATATAATGGTAAAGAATTTTGTCTTTGAAGATTATTTGGCTTAAAAAAATGTCAGAACTGGCACTTTAGAATCCGTTCAGCGAGCTGTTAGCTTATTTAACGATGCAACCAAATTAAGCGCGCCTTCGGAATTATGTGCACCTGCTCGAAATCTTGGATATCGTCCACAAAGCTCTCAAAACCCGTATAATGCTTGGTTGGTAAAAAAATGGAATCTATAATATTCAAATTCCTCGATTGTGTTTTGTTGCTTGGAAGGTATTGGATATGTAATTTGAAAACAACGAACGAAGGCATTTTGACTAACAAAAAAATCGGAATAAAAGACAACATTGCTGTTGCTGGAATACCAATGATGAACGGCTCGCGGTTGCTCGAAGGTTTTGTTCCAACTTACGATGCTTCGGTGGTGACAAGAATTTTAAAAAATGGAGGAGAAATTTATGGTAAAACAACCTGTGAAGATTTATGCCTCAGTGGCACAAGTTACTGTACAACTTATGGACCCGTTACGAACCCATTAAATACCGAAAGAGTAGCTGGCGGTTCCAGTTCCGGGAGCGCTGCGGCGGTAAGACCTTCGAATCATACTCGAAGTCTTTTCTAATCTCTAAAAATAAATGCTTCTACAACTATAACTTCGGACGCATTTAGAAACGTGCAAGTGACCTTTGTATATGTTTTTTCGTTTCGACACTCTAATCGTAAGTCAATAAGCATGAAAAAATTATTATGAGCGCACTTTTTTTCGAAATAACCAGTTTGATAGGAAATTTGATTTTTAATTAAACAACTTTTACTTTCATTTGAAAGATTTTGTTTCTTGATAGGTTGCTTGTGGTGACGTCGAAATGGCATTGGGCTGCGATCAAGGCGGTTCAATTCGAATTCCAGCTAGTAATTGCGGTATTGTTGGTATGAAACCAACGTTCGGATTAGTTTCATACACTGGATGCCTTTCAATGCTCACATGTCTTGATCATGTCGGACCAATGGCTCGGAACGTGCAGGACTGTGCTCTCCTGTTGGAAGCAATTGCTGGATTTGATGATTACAAAGATTGTAGGCAACCAGCGCTACCATTCGCTGTTCCTAAGTACTCGAACGAGGTCATAAATACTATCTCAAAAGGAATAGTACAATGAGATGAATTTACTTGATCGTATGTTTCAGATATTGAATCCGACGAAGAAAATTCGCGTTGGTATTTTACAAGAAGGATTCGAAAGTTGCGAACCCGATGTTATTAAATGTGTTAAAAATGCTCTGAAATTAATTAAACAATCGAAACAGTTTGCTGTTGTCGACGAAGTTTCTGTTCCGATGCACAAAGAAGGTACGAACACAATTTGATTTTGTTTTTCATTACTTTAGCGTTTACGTACTTTATTTTAGTCAATAAAATTTACCCTATGGTTAATCTACCAGGAATGTATACGCAGCTAATCGAAGGAGACGGTAATTACGAATTGAAATAAATGAAAACCTATTTATAATTTTTTCACTTTTTTACGTTTCAGGTTTTGGCACTGGTATGTACGGTACGCTTCACGAGCAATATTCGGAAAAAATGCATCAAGCAATGAAAACGAGGGCTTTCACGATAAGTCCTAATGCTAAAGGATATTATCTAACTGCCGCCCATGTGCACGATCAAGGGACCGGAAATGAAATATACGCAAAAGGTTCGACTTTGGCGTACTGTCTGAGGAAGGAATATGATAAAATTCTGGACAAATACGACGTGCTAATGCTTCCAACCTTGCCTAAAACTGCTTCGAAAATAGAATCGAAAGATAATTTATTATGTAATAGCATCATTAAATTTTTAACACTTCATTAAGTCATTCGCGCATTTTTTAGATTACATAAAGCATGCGTGCGATATGCTAGATAACGTTAAATCGTTTAATCTTACACATCATCCTGCATTATCCTTGAACGCTGGCTATTCGGATGTAACCGATTTACCAATCGGATTGCAAATTGTCGGCAAACATTGGCAAGACGCGACAGTATTGCAAACTGCAGCGGCAGTGGAAAAAATTTTGAGCCATTTACAAAAAGACTTTTCGTAAATGTTTTCGATGATCGATGGGTTTTTTTAAGTTTTTGATTTGGTACTAATAACTTAAAACGCGAATACATGTGCAATACAAAAAAATCAAAACCATATTAGCAGCTTTTCCGTACAAAAATTTGCAGCCATAGTTAGTATTGTGTGCCTGGTACAGTTTAGAGAATGGCATCTTTTAAGTTGATTTCGAACAATATACGTTCATTTGAAATGCGACATTGCTTGACTTTCATTGTTAGGTTGTTGAAAAGGAAAAACTGATGTCGCCTTGTGTTTCATGCCAACGCTTTTGTACACGCCGTAACGAAAATCACGATTGAACAGAAAATATATGAAAAAACTTAAAGCCGATCGCAAGCAAACTAATTCCGCCGACCAGAACCCGATGGTCGAAAAAGACGGCGGAAACTGATAACGCAAAGCAATCATAAGTAAAAATACGTTTGGTAAGACGACCAAACCGAAATCCCCAACGGCCACGCACGACATCGACGTGCATAACTGAAATTGCTTTTTCATGTGGTTTTTCATGTGAAAACCGCTGAAATTCGAAGCGAACTGTTGTTTTTTCGCCAAAAATATTATCAACGACGTGATTGTAGTTACGGTCGTCGAAGTACCGCATACGATCGCCAAACCATAACTGTACAAACTGTAATCCGGCCCGATAACAAACGGCGTCGTACAACCGATCGATGTCGTGGAATTAGGATTTGTGTAGAAAACCAATAACCAGGCTGACCCCACGGATCCAACACAATACGCGTAAGCTAAAAAGGTGAGCCCCCATGCGTATTTGCTCGACCAATTTTTGTAGTACCATACGACTCGACTGGTGGCCAAAAGTCGCTCCAAACCGATCAAAAACATCATCACAGTTGGCAATTGCATTCCGATTAACCACAAAGATGTAAAGCTTTCGAGACAATATAACAAACGTACTTGAACGTTGGATGTACCCGACTTAGCGTAGATTATTCGCATTACTCCTGTTATCAGTAGAGCTAGCCCGTTTATTATATCACCTACAGTGAGACCGACGACGAAGGCGGATTTTTTCATGAGATAAATGTTTCTGAAATAAACCACCATGATGACAAAGTTGCCGAATAAAGCTGCGCCACCAAAGGCGATATACGCGTAATGGTTGGACAGGTCTAACGGTTTAGACGTTATACCTATTGTAGAATTGTTCATTATAGTTTGTTTCGACGTCTTGATAAATAACGGGAATTGCTTGAATAGTAGTTACAAACGGATATTTTTAAAGAAGTCTCAAAAATCAAATGTCAAAGGAGAAACATCGACGCAATTACTCGCGTAAGCTGAATTTCGGAATGAAAAATTTTTTTATACAATAAGATTATGATTTCATTTATTAAAGTGTTAATTTTATAAAAAGAAAGCGCCGTTGGCTTCGAAAATCGAATGTTTTATTTGAAAGAGATGCAAGATCTGCAAGCTTTTGAAGGAAAAACGTCAATTCATTTTATTTTCGCATTATCTTCAACGTTAATACTGTACCTACGCATTTGAAGCCGATTTTGGGATAAGAAAAACACGTACATGTATCTATTACCTTTGAAAGCAAAAATACTTCTGATAATTTGCGTATATAAAGAACAGAAACTAACTAGCGTGTTTTACATTTTTATGACATAATTATCCATAAACCTACAAAAAGATTTATAAATCGATTAATTTACATGCAATGTCCAGAAATTCAAATACTGACGTTATTTGAATTTCTCCCGTTATATTGCTTCAGACGATTAAGGAAAACGATCAAAGAAGCGGACGGCTTAACGATAAGCCGTCTATTACAGAAACGCTGTAATTGTACAGGGTGTCCCACAATGATGTGGCCACCCCCTACAGCGACTTGGGTAAAAGATACAGAAAAAATTCAACCACCATCTTGTAGAGAATTCAATTTCGGATTGAATGGTGTAAGTGGTGTTTCGTAGTCTGCTGTTAGCGCCATAAAAATTGGACTCAAACAAAAGCAACAAAAATTTACTGAAAATTTTCTGAAAATTTTTTATGTTTCAAAATGAGTTATGATACTGATCAAGCGCGTATGATCGATCGAATTCAAGCTTCAGCCTTTTACCAAGCTAAAGTGGCTGGTGCTGAGTTTATTTCAATCGCTTGGGTAGCAAAAAAATTGAAAAGATCAAAAACGTGGGTGAAGAACAATTGGAAGAAAGACCCGTGGGACT